>CAVMKG010000654.1:0-25000 GCA_963682025.1 Cordilura impudica
ATAATAATAATAATAATAATAATAATAATAATAATAATAATAATAATAATAATAATAATAATAATAATAATAATAAATAATAATAATAATAATAATAATAATAAAATAATAATAATAATAATAATAATAATATAATAATAATAATAATAATAATAATAATAATAATAATAATATAATAATAATAATAATAATAATAATAATAATAATAATAATAATAATAATATAAAAATAATAATAATAATAATAATAATAAAATAATAATAATAATAATAATAATAATAATAATAATAATAATAATAATAATAATAATATAATAATAATAATAATAATAATAATAATAATAATAATAATAATAATAATAATAATAATAATAATAATAATAATAATAATAATAATAATAATAATAATAATAATAATAATAATAATAATAATAATAATAATAATAATAATAATAATAATAATAATAATAATAATAATAATAATAATAATAATAATAATAATAATAATAATAATAATAATAATAATAATAATAATAATAATAATAATAATATAATAATAATAATAATAATAATAATAATAATAATAATAATAATAATAATAATAATAATAATAATAATAATAATAATAATAATAATAATAATAATAATAATAATAATAATAATAATAATAATAATAATAATAATAATAATAATATAATAATAATAATAATAATAATAATAATAATAATAATAATAATAATAATAATAATAATAATAATAATAATAATAATAATAATAATAATAATAATAATAATAATAATAATAATAATATAATAATAATAATAATAATAATAATAATAATAATAATAATAATAATAATAATAATAATAATATAATAATAATAATAATAATAATAATATAATAATAATAATAATAATAATAATAATAATAATAATAATAATAATAATAATAATAATAATAATATAATAATAATAATAATAATAATAATAATAATAATAATAATAATAATAATAATAATAATAATAATAATAATAATAATAATAATAATATAATAATAATAATAATAATAATAATAATAATAATAATAATAATAATAATAATAATAATAATAATAATAATAATAATAATAATAATAATAATAATAATAATAATAATAATATAATAATAATAATAATAATAATAATAATAATAATAATAATAATAATAATAATAATAATAATAATAATAATAATAATAATATAATAATAATAATAATAATAATAATAATAATAATAATAATAATAATAATAATAATAATAATAATAATAATAATAATAATAATAATAATAATAATAATAATAATAATAATAATAATAATAATAATAATAATAATAATAATAATAATAATAATAATAATAATATAATAATAATAATAATAATAATAATAATAATAATAATAATAATAATAATAATATAATAATAATAATAATAATAATAATAATAATAATAATAATAATAATAATAATAATAATAATAATAATAATAATAATAATAATAATAATAATAATAATAATAATAATAATAATAATAATAATAATAATAATAATAATAATAATAATAATAATAATAATAATAATAATAATATAATAATAATAATAATAATAATAATAATAATAATAATAATAATAATAATAATAATAATAATAATAATAATAATAATAATAATAATAATAATAATAATATAATAATAATAATAATAATAATAATAATAATAATAATAATAATAATAATAATAATAATAATAATAATAATAATAATAATAATAATAATAATATAATAATAATAATAATAATAATAATAATAATAATAATAATAATAATAATAATAATAATAATAATAATAATAAATAATAATATAATAATAATAATATAATAATAATAAAATAATAATAATAATAATAATAATAATAATAATAATAATAATAATAATAATAATATAATAATAATAATAATAATAATAATAATAATAATAATAATAATAATAATAATAATAATAATAATAATAATAATAATAATAATAATAATAATAATAATAATAATAATAATAATAATAATAATAATAATAATAATAAAATAATAATAATAATAATAATAATAATAATAATAATAATAATAATAATAATAATAATAATAATAATAATAATAATAATAATAATAATAATAATAATATAATAATAATAATAATAATAATAATAATAATAATAATAATAATAATAATAATAATAATAATAATAATAATAATAATAATAATAATAATAATAATAATAATAATAATAATAATAATAATAATAATAATAATAATAATAATAATAATAATAATAATAATAATAATAATAATAATAATAATAATAATAATAATAATATAATAATAATAATAATAATAATAATAATAATAATAATAATATAATAATAATAATAATAATAATAATAATAATAATAATAATAATAATAATAATAATAATAATAATAATAATAATAATAATAATAATAATAATAATAATAATAATAATAATAATAATAATAATAATAATAATAATAATAATAATAATAATAATAATAATAATAATAATAATAATAATAATAATAATAATAATAATAATAATAATAATAATAATAATAAATAATAATAATAATAATAATAATAATAATAATAATAATAATAATAATAATAATAATAATAATAATAATAATAATAATAATAATAATATAATAATAATAATAATAATAATAATAATAATAATAATAATAATAATAATAATAATAATAATAATAATAATAATAATAATAATAATAATAATAATAATAATAATAATAATAATAATAATAATAATAATAATAATAATAATAATAATAATAATAATAATAATAATAATAATAATAATAATAATAATAATAATAATAATAATAATAATAATAATAATAATAATAATAATAATAATAATAATAATAATATAATAATAATAATAATAATAATAATAATAATAATAATAATAATAATAATAATAATAATAATAATAATAATAATAATAATAATAATAATAATAATAATAATAATAATAATAATAATAATAATAATAATAATAATATAATAATAATAATAATAATAATAATAATAATAATAAATAATAATAATAATAATAATAATAATAATAATAATAATATAATAATAATAATAATAATAATAATAATAATAATAATAATAATAATAATAATAATAATAATAATAATAATAATAATAATAATAATAATAATAATAATAATAATAATAATAATAATAATAATATAATAATAATAATAATAATAATAATAATAATAATAATAATAATAATAATAATAATAATAATAATAATAATAATAATAATAATAATAATAATAATAATAATAATAATAATAATAATAATAAATAATAATAATAATAATAATAATAATAATAATAATAATAATAATAATAATAATAATAATAATAATAATAATAATAATAATAATAATAATAATAATAATAATAATAATAATAATATAATAATAATAATAATAATAATAATAATAATAATAATAATAATAATAATAATAATAATAATAATAATAATAATAATAATAATAATAATAATAATAATAATAATAATAATAATAATAATAATATAATAATAATAATAATAATAATAATAATAATAATAATAATAATAATAATAATAATAATATAATAATAATAATAATAATAATAATAATAATAATAATAATAATAATAATAATAATAATAATAATAATAATAATAATAATAATAATAATAATAATAATAATAATAATAATAATAATAATAATAATAATAATAATAATAATAATAATAATAATATAATAATAATAATAATAATAATAATAATAATAATAATAATAATAATAATAATAATAATAATAATAATAATAATAATAATAATAATAATAATAATAATAATAATAATAATAATAATAATAATAATAATAATAATAATAATAATAATAATAATAATAATATAATAATAATAATAATAATAATAATATAATAATAATAATAATAATAATAATAATAATAATAATAATAATAATAATAATAATATAATAATAATATAATAATAATAATAATAATAATAATAATAATAATAATAATAATAATAATAATAATAATAATAATAATAATAATAATAATAATAATAATAATAATAATAATAATAATAATAATAATAATAATAATAATAATAATAATAATAATAATAATAATAATAATAATAATAATAATAATAATAATAATAATAATAATAATAATAATAATAATAATAATAATAATAATAATAATAATAATAATAATAATAATAATAATAATAATAATAATAATAATAATAATAATAAAATAATAATAATAATAATAATAATAATAATAATAATAATAATAATAATAATAATAATAATAATAATAATAATAATAATAATAATAATAATAATAATAATAATAATAATAATAATAATAATAATAATAATAATAATAATAATAATAATAATAATAATAATAATAATAATAATAATAATAATAATAATAATAATAATAATAATAATAATAATAATAATAATAATAATAATAATAATAATAATAATAATAATAATAATAATAATAATAATAATAATAATAATAATAATAATAATAATAATAATAATAATAATAATAATAATAATAATAATAATAATAATAATAATAATAATAATAATAATAATAATAATAATAATAATAATAATAATAATAATAATAATAATAATAAAATAATAATAATAATAATAATAATAATAATAATAATAATAATAATAATAATAATAATAATAATATTAATAATAATAATAATAATAATAATAATAATAATAATAATAATAATAATAATAATAATAATAATAATAATAATAATAATAATAATAATAATAATAATAATAATAATAATAATAATAATAATAATAATAATAATAATAATAATAATAATAATAATAATAATAATAATAATAATAATAATAATAATAATAATAATAATAATAAATAATAATAATAATAATAATAATAATAATAATAATAATAATAATAATAATAATAATAATAATAATAATAATAATAATAATAATAATAATAATAATAATAATAATAATAATAATAATAATAATAATAATAATAATAATAATAATAATAATAATAATAATAATAATAATAATAATAATAATAATAATAATAATAATAATAATAATAATAATAATAATAATAATAATAATAATAATAATAATAATAATAATAATAATAATAATAATAATAATAATAATAATAATAATAATAATAATAATAATAATAATAATAATAATAATAATAATAATAATAATAATAATAATAATAATAATAATAATAATAATAATAATAATAATAATAAATAATAATAATAATAATAATAATAATAATAATAATAATAATAATAATAATAATAATAATAATAATAATAATAATAATATAATAATAATAATATAATAATAATAATAATAATAATAATAATAATAATAATAATAATAATAATAATAATAATAATAATAATAATAATAATAATAATAATAATAATAATAATAATAATAATAATAAATAATAATAATAATAATAATAATAATAATAATAATAATAATAATAATAATAATAATAATAATAATAATAATAATAATAATAATAATAATAATAATAATAATAATAATAATAATAATAATAATAATAATAATAATAATAATAATAATAATAATAATAATAATAATAATAATAATAATAATAATAATAATAATAATAATAATAATAATAATAATAATAATAATAATAATAATAAAATAATAATAATAATAATAATAATAATAATAATAATAATAATAATAATAATAATAATAATAATAATAATAATAATAATAATAATAATAATAATAATAATAATAATAATAATAATAATAATAATAATAATAATAATAATAATAATAATAATAATAATAATAATAATAATAATAATAATAATAATAATAATAATAATAATAATAATAATAATAATAATAATATAATAATAATAATAATAATAATAATAATAATAATAATAATAATAATAATAATAATAATAATAATAATAATAATAATAATAATAATAATAATAATAATAATAATAATAATAATAATAATAATAATAATAATAATAATAATAATAATAATAATAATAATAATAATAATAATAATAATAATAATAATAATAATAATAATAATAAATAATAATAATAATAATAATAATAATAATAATAATAATAATAATAATAATAATAATAATAATAATAATAATAATAATAATAATAATAATAATAATAATAATAATAATAATAATAATAATAATAATAATAATAATAATAATAATAATAATAATAATATAATAATAATAATAATAATAATAATAATAATAATAATAATAATAATAATAATAATAATAATAATAATATAATAATAATAATAATAATAATAATAATAATAATAATAATAATAATAATAATAATAATAATAATAATAATAATAATAATAATAATAATAATAATAATAATAATAATAATAATAATAATAATAATAATAATAATAATAATAATAATAATAATAATAATAATAATAATAATAATAATAATAATAATAATAATAATAATAATAATAATAATAATAATAATAATAATAATAATAATAATAATAATAATAATAATAATAATAATAATAATAATAATAATAATAATAATAATAATAATAATAATAATAATAATAATAATAATAATAATAATAATAATAATAATAATAAATAATAATAATAATAATAATAATAATAATAATAATAATAATAATAATAATAATAATAATAATAATAATAATAATAATAATAATAATAATAATAATAATAATAATAATAATAATAATAATAATAATAATAATAATAATAATAATAATAATAATAATAATAATAATAATAATAATAATAATAATAATAATAATAATAATAATAATAATAATAATAATAATAATAATAATAATAATAATAATAATAATAATAATAATAATAATAATAATAATAATAATAATAATAATAATAATAATAATAATAATAATAATAATATAATAATAATAATAATAATAATAATAATAATAATAATAATAATAATAATAATAATAATAATAATAATAATAATAATAATAATAATAATAATAATAATAATAATAATAATAATAATAATAATAATAATAATAATAATAATAATAATAATAATAATAATAATAATAATAATAATAATAATAATAATAATAATAATAATAATAATAATAATAATAATAATAATAATAATAATAATAATAATAATAATAATAATAATAATAATAATAATAATAATAATAATAATAATAATAATAATAATAATATAATAATAATAATAATAATAATAATAATAATAATAATAATAATAATAATAATAATAATAATAATAATAATAATAATAATAATAATAATAATAATAATAATAATAATAATAATAATAATAATAATAATAATAATAATAATAATAATAATAATAATAATAATAATAATAATAATAATAATAATAATAATAATAATAATAATAATAATAATAATAATAATAATAATAATAATAATAATAATAATAATAATAATAATAATAATAATAATAATAATAATAATAATAATAATAATAATAATAATAATAATAATAATAATAATAATAATAATAATAATAATAATAATAATAAATAATAATAATAATAATAATAATAATAATAATAATAATAATAATAATAATAATAATAATAATAATAATAATAATAATAATAATAATAATAATAATAATAATAATAATAATAATAATAATAATAATAATAATAATAATAATAATAATAATAATAAAATAATAATAATAATAATAATAATAATAATAATAATAATAATAATAATAATAATAATAATAATAATAATAATAATAATAATAAAATAATAATAATAATAATAATAATAATAATAATAATAATAATAATAATAATAATAATAATAATAATAATAATAATAATAATAATAATAATAATAATAATAATAATAATAATAATAATAATAATAATAATAATAATAATAATAATAATAATAATAATAATAATAATAATAATAATAATAATAATAATAATAATAATAATAATAATAATAATATAATAATAATAATAATAATAATAATAATAATAATAATAATAATAATAATAATAATAATAATAATAATAATAATAATAATAATAATAATAATAATAATAATAATAATAATAATAATAATAATAATAATAATAATAATAATAATAATAATAATAATAATAATAATAATAATAATAATAATAATAATAATAATAATAATAATAATAATAATAATAATAATAATAATAATAATAATAATAATAATAATAATAATAATAATAATAATAATAATAATAATAATAATAATAATAATAATAATAATAATAATAATAATAATAATAAATAATAATAATAATAATAATAATAATAATAATAATAATAATAATAATAATAATAATAATAATAATAATAATAATAATAATAATAATAATAATAATAATAATAATAATAATAATAATAATAATAATAATAATAATAATAATAATAATAATAATAATAATAATAATAATAATAATAATAATAATAATAATAATAATAATAATAATAATAATAATAATAATAATAATAATAATAATAATAATAATAATAATAATAATAATAATAATAATAATAATAATAATAATAATAATAATAATAATAATAATAATAATAATAATAATAATAATAATAATAATAATAATAATAATAATAATAATAATAATAATAATAATAATAATAATAATAATAATAATAATAATAATAATAATAATAATAATAATAATAATAATAATAATAATAATAATAATAATAATAATAATAATAATAATAATAATAATAATAATAATAATAATAATAATAATAATAATAATAATAATAATAATAATAATAATAATAATAATAATAATAATAATAATAATAATAATAATAATAATAATAATAATAATAATAATAATAATAATAATAATAATAATAATAATAATAATAATAATAATAATAATAATAATAATAATAATAATAATAATAATAATAATAATAATAATAATAATAATAATAATAATAATAATAATAATAATAATAATAATAATAATAATAATAATAATAATAATAATAATAATAATAATAATAATAATAATAATAATAATAATAATAATAATAATAATAATAATAATAATAATAATAATAATAATAATAATAATAATAATAATAATAATAATAATAATAATAATAATAATAATAATAATAATAATAATAATAATAATAATAATAATAATAATAATAATAATAATAATAATAATAATAATAATAATAATAATAATAATAATAATAATAATAATAATAATAATAATAATAATAATAATAATAATAATAATAATAATAATAATAATAATAATAATAATAATAATAATAATAATAATAATAATAATAATAATAATAATAATAATAATAATAATAATAATAATAATAATAATAATAATAATAATAATAATAATAATAATAATAATAATAATAATAATAATAATAATAATAATAATAATAATAATAATAATAATAATAATAATAATAATAATAATAATAATAATAATAATAATAATAATAATAATAATAATAATAATAATAATAATAATAATAATAATAATAATAATAATAATAATAATAATAATAATAATAATAATAATAATAATAATAATAATAATAATAATAATAATAATAATAATAATAATAATAATAATAATAATAATAATAATAATAATAATAATAATAATAATAATAATAATAATAATAATAATAATAATAATAATAATAATAATAATAATAATAATAATAATAATAATAATAATAATAATAATAATAATAATAATAATAATAATAATAATAATAATAATAATAATAATAATAATAATAATAATAATAATAATAATAATAATAATAATAATAATAATAATAATAATAATAATAATAATAATAATAATAATTGTCCAGTTTCAAAGAAGTCTACCATACGTTTTTATTTTAGTTATTCTACATTTTAAATTCAGTTTGTTTATATTTTATTTGACACATATAATTTTGTAATTATTATTAAGTCACATTTATTTTACTCCACATTTACTTCCGCATATTTTATTGTTACCAAACATAATAATGCTTAATCAGAATAAAACAAAATATAGGTCAATCCGTCAGTGAAATCATTTAACCATTTATGACTAACGACACTAGTAAGCATTATTATGGTTGAAGATACAACAACAAAATACACTGTTTTAATTTATAATAATTTAAGTATCAATACACAACAACAAAACACATTTATTATTATTTTGTTTTCAGCGTTTTTTTTATACTGTTAACCAAAATACAATAACAAACACATTAATTACACTATTTAGTATTAAGCATTTTTGATTATTGCTTTGGGTATAAAAACCCAAACAAAATAAAGAATCAGTCTAGTAATACAGCATATCTAATTGTTTTATTTACTGGCCATCACCTTTCAAGTCACAAGTGCTTGAAGGGAAAAATAAAAGGACTAAAGCTTAGTGTCAGCACCGATTTAAGTGTCGGGGTTGAATCCACATTAACTTTATCCTTACAACACATCTACACTGCCATAACATTGGCAACCGACGTTTTAAGTAATATTTTGACCATTTGTACAGGACATTTGGTTAGATATTTACATTTTGGTGACCCCTAGACGTTTTTGGAAAAATTAAGTTTCCCCCCACCAGTGGTAAGGAACTTTAGTAACCTGAAAACGCATTGAACACGCAAACAAGGGATCGACTACCAATTCTACATTTGGTAATCCCTAAAAACATCAAGCAGATCCGGCTCAGTAGCAGATCCAGCTTGAACGACAAATCAATCTACACTGAGGAAGCCTACAATTGGTGACCCTCGACATTCAACAATCGAATTATTACCATAGCATTAGTAGTAATTGCCTTTTGGGACACCACATATTGGTTACCCCTACAAACATTTTGAACTCGCATCCAAGCGATTAAACACCAAATTTACGTTCAGGTGGCTACAGTACACTACAATACTACAGCAGATTCAGCTATAACACTAGCAGGTCTAACACTAACAACAGTCATTGGGTTCATCAGAACCGTGACGCTTTCGTCAAATTAATCAACATTGAGTCAACACTAAATTTGACCAATTACTATACACAAGAACTAGTCAAACATCAATTAGTCGGTCCTCACAAGTGGCTACCAATTTGAAGAACATGGCTACGTTCGAACATTTATTACAAGCCCAATCAAAAACGGGTGAAGAGATTCAACAAATCGTTCGAAACTATAAAAAAGATTCCACAGAAAGGAAAACAAAGATAGAATACTTTGATGAACGATTACGACGGCTCAGCGAAGCATGGGATTTATTTGATGTCCAAGATATGAAACTACGCACACTGGTAGATAAAGCGACAGATCATGCATATTTCACAGAAGAATACTATTTGAAAATTAGTGATATAGCCAACAATTACTTAGAAATTTTCAAAAAAGAAATTGATAAGTTAAGACAATCAGCAGAAAAGCCAATAATTATAGAAAGGAGAAGTACTGAGATACCTACAAGGAAGGCTATTATTCAACATGAAGGTCATGAAGACATCAATAACACTAATAGTCTCATCCGAAGGCTTAAGGTTCGTTTGACTGCTCTAAACCGGCTGTTAAATGGTATAACAGATGATGATGACCATCCCTTGCAGTACTTTGAAGTGGAAATCAACACCATTGAAAAGTTGTGGAATCAAGCTGAAGTATTACACGATGAAATTTATGATAAATTAGAAAACCCTGCTGATTCTGGTCTGGATCAGAACGAATATGACAGAATATACGATTTAGTGCGACAAAACTTAGTCAGTCTGTCCGTCAAAAAACAAAAACTTTTATCTAATGGTAATTCCAGTCAATATAATGAAATACAATCAATGACAAAAGATTTGAACAAATGCGCATTACATCTACCAAAAGTCACTATACCACGATTTGATGGCGATTATTTAAAATGGCGTCAGTTTCATGATTTGTTTACTGAGATGGTGGACAAACAGCCAATACCATCTATTCAGAAAATGTGGTATTTAAAAAGCTATGTATCTGGAAAAGCTGAACACTTAATCAGTCAGTTTTCTTTATCAGAGACAAATTACAATACTGCATGGAAAACACTTCAGGATCGCTACAACAACAAAAGACTACTGGTAGCCAACTTGGTTGAAAAAATTATTAACCAACCACCAGTTTCATCATCTACATCATCTATCAAAGCTCTGCATGACACCACCAATGAGTGTTTGCTCGCATTAGACAATCTGGGTATTGTAACAACCTCTTGGGATGCGATACTCATTCAATTATTAATTAAAAAACTCGACAGGGGAACACACATCAGGTACATGCAGTCGTTGGCCAACCCAAGAGAAGTACCAGTAATTGCTGAATTTTTATCTTTTCTGGAAATTCAGTTTCAATCAATGGAGGCAATTATTCAAACCGGAAAATTGCCACAGAAAACAGTATCTTCAGTTACAACCTCCAATAAAGTCGATAATGGCACCTGCAAAATGTGCAATAACGGTGGCCATAAACTATATTACTGCAGCAAATTTCATCACTTATCAGAACGACTGAATTGGGTACAACAACACCATTTATGCGTCAACTGTTTTAGAAGTGATCACGTTTCAAAAGAGTGCAAATCAAGTGGCTGCAGAAAGTGCATGAAGAAACACAATACGCTGTTGCATTTAGAAAAGAAACAGAACAACATAAAAAAAGATTCAAAACCATCAATCAACACAACTATGGGTTCGCAGTTACATCTTCAGCTACAGGGTTATGTTTTGCTAGCAACAGCAAAAGTTGTTATTTCTGCCCAAAATGGTACTTCCAATGAGTTCAGAGCAGTATTAGATTCTGGCTCTCAAGTGAACCTTGTCTCCAAGCGACTTTGCCAAAGGTTATCTACCTTCCCAACCAAAACTTCACTTCGCATAAATGGTGTTGGCAACGTACAAAAAAGGTCAAACTACCGCATTAATGTAGAAATGAAGTCCAGAGATCACAGTTTCTCCACAAATTTGGAAGCATTTATACTCCCAAACATCATTCCACCTCAGCCGAGTCAACATATTGATACATCTACATGGAAAATTCCAAGCAACATACAACTAGCAGATCCCCATATTCTATTGGGTGCAGAGTTTTACTACAAGTTAATTCAAGCGGGAACAATACAACTGTCTGACGGCCTTCCAACACTTCAAAATACGTCACTTGGCTGGATCGTGGGTGGTGCAATTGGCAAAAATTCAACTCCCAAGTGGTCATTATCTGCTTTAACATGTGCCGTACTTGACAACACAGCATCATTGGAAGAAGCCATTGAACAGCTCTGGAAATTAGATGAAATTGAACCCAGCGACAAAACTCTATCACCATCAGAAAGACAATGTGATTCACATTTTACTCAGCATGTCCACACCAACAATCAAGACCGTCTAGTAGTCAGTCTACCATTCCGGGACAATCCAG
This sequence comes from Cordilura impudica, assembly GCA_963682025.1. NCBI lineage: Eukaryota > Metazoa > Arthropoda > Insecta > Diptera > Scathophagidae > Cordilura > Cordilura impudica. The sequence goes on from CAVMKG010000654.1 coordinate 13,815, forward strand.
CAGCATTAGGAGAATCACATGCAATGGCCTACAATCGATTCATAGCTCTAGAACGACGATTGTTAAAAAATGAAGAAATTAGAACTCAATATATTAAATTCATGCAAGAATATGAAAATCTGGGACACATGCAGGAGACCAACATAGATGCGGTACCGAATCCAAAATACTTCATCCCTCATCATTGTGTGCTCAAACCCGACAGCACCACAACAAAGCTAAGAGTAGTATTCGACCCATCAGCAAAAACATCAATGGGCCATTCATTAAATGATTTGATGTATGCGGGGCCAACCGTTCAAAGTGAGTTATTTTCAATCTTACTTCGTTTTCGGTTGCCGAAATTTGTATTTACCACTGACATCGAAAAAATGTACAGACAAATACTAATTCATCCAAATGATCAACAATACCAGTTAATTATTTGGAGAGAAGATCCATCGCTGCCTATTCAATACTACAAACTTCGTATGGTCACATATGGAACGCGAGCAGCACCCTATTTAGCTACCAGATGTTTGCAAAAGATTGCTGATGAAAACGCTACAAAATATCCATGCGGTTCACAAATGCTTAAACATAACTTTTATGTAGATGACGGCCTGGGAGGTTCAGATAATCTCACCATCACACTTCAAACACAAAAAGAACTCATTACAATGCTAAAAAAACATGGCTTCATACTAAAAAAGTGGTGTGCGAATCATCCACAATTATTAAAAAATATCCCACTCGGCGACCAGGAGGTAAATTTAGATTTCAACAATGACAACACGAATACAGTGAAAACATTGGGATTGTTATGGCTGCCTACGACGGACCAGTTTTGCATCAAGGTGAAACTGAATCATATGCAGACAATTTCAAAACGTACAGCAACGTCCGATCTCGCAAAATTGTTCGACCCTCTTGGACCTGTACTTGTAAAGGCAAAAATGTTTATTCAACTCCTATGGCAATACAAATTAGACTGGGATGAGCCGCTACCTGATGACCTTCACGCTATATGGACAAAATTCAGAAATGATTTAGAAAACTTAAACAACTTCAAAATCCCTCGACACATTTTTAAGGGTGAAATCCCAACAAAAACCGAGCTCCATATATTCTCAGATGCATCCGAAAAGGCTTTTGGTGCAGTTGCCTACATCCGAGCAACTCTTAAAGATGGAAGAGTGATTGTACAACTACTTTGTGGCAAGACACGGGTTGCTCCATTGAAACAACAAACGTTACCTCGCTTAGAACTATGTGCCGCAGTTATGGCAGCCCAACTTGCACACAGAATCAAAACGGATCTCCAGATTAAAGACCAACCTTTATTCTTGTGGAGTGATTCCGAAATAGTATTAAATTGGTTAAACGCGCAATCTACTGCATACCATACGTTTGTAGCTAATCGAATCTCGAAAATTCAAACATGGACGTTGCCCGAACAGTGGCGCCACGTCCGATCAAACGACAATCCAGCTGATGTACTGTCCAGAGGTTTAACAGCACTTCAACTATCTGGATGTAACTTATGGCTGTATGGACCATTATTTCTGCATGGTCGACAAGAAATTTGGCCATCAACATTTTCACAAAAACACTTAATTACCAATGACATTGAGAAAAAGAAGACAACTTTACTCGCAGCAGCTGTCACTTCCGCTGATGATTTCATATACAAAATCCCACATAGAGACTCCTTCAACAAATTGCAAAGGATACTGGGATATGTCATCAGATTTATCAACAATACAAGGTTATTCAACCAACAACGCCCATCACATAAGGCGCTAACACCAGACGAATTGAATGAAGCACTTTTCGCAATTATGAAAACGATTCAATTGGCTGACTTTTCACCAGAAATTAAACAGTTAAAGAAATATAACCAAATCGACAAAAACAGCTCCATTAGCAGTTTATCCCCATTTATCGATGACAGGGGTATTCTTCGAGTTGGAGGGCGCTTGGAATCATCAGAATTGTCGAGCGATGCAAAACACCCAATGCTGCTCCCATATAACGACCCAATTGCCAAACTGTTATTTATATCAAAACACATTGAAAATAAACATTGTGGACCTCAGGCGTTACTGAACATAATGAGACAACGATTTTGGCCAATAAAAGGCAAAATAACGGCAAGAGCAATTGTACAAAAATGCATAACATGTACTAGAGCCCGACCACAATTATGCCAACAAATCATGGGCAACCTACCACAAAACCGAGTTACACCAGCACGACCTTTCATCAACGCAGGAGTAGATTACTGCGGACCATTCTGGATACATTACAAAATCAGAGGCAAAAGACCAACTAAGGCCTACATAGCTGTTTTTTTGCTGTTTCGCCACGAAAGCTGTACATCTCGAATTGGTAACCAATTTATCAACAGAAGCATTCATCGGTGCGCTAAAACGATTCGTTGGTCGGCGAGGTCGGTGTCAAAACATATACTCCGACAATGCTACAAATTTTGTCGGCACCAAAAATCAATTATCCGAATTAATTCAGACCGTATATTCAGATAAAGGTCAAGATGAAATAATTGCAGCATCCAGCTCTAAAGGAATAAATTTTCACTTCATTCCCCCCAGAGCACCACATTTCGGAGGGTTATGGGAAGCTGCTGTAAAATCAGCAAAACATCTACTACTTCGGAGCGTCGCTACATCATCACTAACATATGAAGAGCTCGAAACAGTTATCGTAGAAATTGAAGCAATTCTAAATTCTCGTCCATTAACCCCAATGTCAAGTGATCCTACCGATTTAACAGCGTTAACGCCAGGACATTTCCTAATTGGAGAAGCACTAACTTCACAAATAGATAGCAGAGCACATTCACCAAAACTAACATTATCATCACGCTGGGAACAAGTTTCTAATTTAAAGCAGAGTTTTTGGAAACAATGGTCCAACGAATATTTGAATGAACTCCAGCAAAGACATAAATGGAAAACACAGTGCGTCAACCTCAAACCGGGAGACATGGTCATTATAAAAGAAGATAATGTTCCAGTAATGCAATGGCCATTGGGTCGAATCATTAACGTACACCAAGGATCAGATGACTCCACACGAGTCGTTGATGTAAACACCTCCAGAGGAATTTTCAAACGTGCAATACACCGACTTGCCCGTTTACCCATTGGTACGAATTTAGAATTGGCTACGGTCCCTGGTAATGACGACCACGAAACCAATACTTCTGAGTCAGTTGATGAACCCGAGGTTAAGAGAAAGAAATTGAAAACAAATCATCTTTGCCTAACTTTACTCGCATTAATATTTCTACTACCAATAATTTCTGGAACTCCAGTCAAAAATACAAAATTCGGACCAAAACTCGGAATTCATTTCGAAGAAGTGGGTACAGCATCTATCTCAACTACTGAATGGAATCTATTGGTATACTATGATCTAGATACATACTGGTCAGAAACATCAATTCTAGCCAATGGAACGAGGTCATTAAGGACTCTTTGTAACATGATGACCCTTAACGAATCCTGTCGCAATATAATTAATCGTTTTGAACATATGGAAAATGATATGCAACTGGACAATCGATTGCTCCGAATTAAAAGAGGAGCATTAGATGTAGTCGGCAACGTTGCTCATTCACTATTTGGCATATTGGACGCTGAATATGCTAACCACATGTCCAATACAATACTTGAAGTCAAGGAAAACGAATCATATTTATTAAGGTTACTCAAAAACCAAACCACAATCGTTGATTCAACAATTAACATCATACGTCAGACCCAAATTGCATCTAGAACAAGATTTGAAGAATTAGAGCAGGAAATTAAACATTACTCATCACAAATGCACGACATCGACCAAGTACTACTTCAAATACACTTTAATCAACTATTCACCTCTGGGGTTTTACAATTAACTTTAATTGCGAACAGTCTGCAAAAAATACAATCTTCAATCCTGGATACTCTTACGGATACACATCATGGAAAAATCAATCCATTACTACTTACTCCAGAACAATTGCAAAATGAAGTAAACCAAATCACACTACATGCACCTCCTTCTGTAGTTCTTCCATCCTCAGATTTGTTGCAATTATTTAAAATAATGAAGGTTAAAGGCGGACTAACTCCTCAACACGCAGTTTTCGAAATCACCATACCATTGATTGACCGTGATCAGTTCAAAATATTTCACCTAATACCTATACCTAACTTAATAAATAACACCATGATAATCATCAAGCCATGTGCTACGTTCCTTGGCACAATGGCATCCCGTCAACAATACATTGTCCTTACAACGTCAGAACTGAATTCCTGTTACATAATGAAACAAGACGAATTTTTGTGCTCTAACGTCCAAATTCGATACAATTATGATTCCGAAGTATGCTCTTGTGAAATAAATTTATTCAACAACAAAACATCACCAACTTGCAGCTTGGAAAAAACAACAACAAGGCTCCAATGGATACCATTAAATGGAAACAATCAATGGATATATACTACTTCATCATCATCAAGGGCCACAGCAGTGTGTAACAAGGAGATAATTCCTATTTTTCTGAAGGGCTCCGGGTTACTAACACTCGATCCAGAATGCATACTCAAACACAATTTCATCATGATGAACGGAAGACAAATTATATCCCACACATTGAAATCGTCGTACTTCAGTCTGGGCAACATGTCGGAACTGTCACTAAAAGAAGGCTTCCAACATCCTGTAAGTTACAATCATTCGAATTCAACGGGTCTAGAAGACGCATATAAAAAGGGCATAAATGACTTGAAAATACTACAAAGATCATTGGAATAACACAAAATTATTGACCTTCCAAACAAATTAAGTTCCCATCAAACGCACGGTTACACAATCGGATATCTAGCACTGCTATTTAGTCTAATTACATTGATAATCCTCCTTTTCAATTGTCAGGCTCGACGCAACAAACAGACCCGCACAATGTCCATTACAAACAACAACGAGGCAAGATCAGTTGGAGTTGAAACAATAAAAATGACACCTATACCAATGCCACGCCAGCATCCTCTTCAAATCACTGTAGACCTTTAACTACACTCCACGGGACAATCACTATAATACATCAATTTGTTGAACATCCGTTCAACGTGGGGGAGAATGTCCAGTTTCAAAGAAGTCTACCATACGTTTTTATTTTAGTTATTCTACATTTTAAATTCAGTTTGTTTATATTTTATTTGACACATATAATTTTGTAATTATTATTAAGTCACATTTATTTTACTCCACATTTACTTCCGCATATTTTATTGCTACCAAACATAATAATGCTTAATCAGAATAAAACAAAATATAGGTCAATCCGTCAGTGAAATCATTTAACCATTTATGACTAACGACACTAGTAAGCATTATTATGGTTGAAGATACAACAACAAAATACACTGTTTTAATTTATAATAATTTAAGTATCAATACACAACAACAAAACACATTTATTATTATTTTGTTTTCAGCGTTTTTTTTATACTGTTAACCAAAATACAATAACAAACACATTAATTACACTATTTAGTATTAAGCATTTTTGATTATTGCTTTGGGTATAAAAACCCAAACAAAATAAAGAATCAGTCTAGTAATACAGCATATCTAATTGTTTTATTTACTGGCCATCACCTTTCAAGTTACAAGTGCTTGAAGGGAAAATCAACACCATTGAAAAGTTGTGGAATCAAGCTGAAGTATTACACGATGAAATTTATGATAAATTAGAAAACCCAGCTGATTCTGGTCTGGATCAGAACGAATATGACAGAATATACGATTTAGTGCGACAAAACTTAGTCAGTCTGTCCGTCAAAAAACAAAAACTTTTATCTAATGGTAATTCCAGTCAATATAATGAAATACAATCAATGACAAAAGATTTGAACAAATGCGCATTACATCTACCAAAAGTCACTATACCACGATTTGATGGCGATTATTTAAAATGGCGTCAGTTTCATGATTTGTTTACTGAGATGGTGGACAAACAGCCAATACCATCTATTCAGAAAATGTGGTATTTAAAAAGCAATGTATCTGGAGAAGCTGAACACTTAATCAGTCAGTTTTCTTTATCAGACACAAATTACAATACTGCATGGAAAACACTTCAGGATCGCTACAACAACAAAAGACTACTGGTAGCCAACTTGGTTGAAAAAATTATTAACCAACCACCAGTTTCATCATCTACATCATCTATCAAAGCTCTGCATGACACCACCAAGGAGTGTTTGCTCGCATTAGACAATCTGGGTATTGTAACAACCTCTTGGGATGCGATACTCATTCAATTATTAATTAAAAAACTCGACAGGGGAACACACATCAGGTACATGCAGTCGTTGGCCAACCCAAGAGAAGTACCAGTAATTGCTGAATTTTTATCATTTCTGGAAATTCAGTTTCAATCAATGGAGGCAATTATTCAAACCGGAAAATTGCCACAGAAAACAGTATCTTCAGTTACAACCTCCAATAAAGTCGATAATGGCACCTGCAAAATGTGCAATAACGGTGGCCATAAACTATATTACTGCAGCAAATTTCATCACTTATCAGAAGTAGAACGACTGAATTGGGTACAACAACACCATTTTTAATAATAATAATAATAATAATAATAATAATAATAATAATAATAATAATAATAATACTAATAATAATAATAATAATAATAATAATAATAATAATAATAATAATAATAATAATAATAATAATAATAATAATAATAATAATAATAATAATAATAATAATAATAATAATAATAATAATAATAATAATAATAATAATAATAATATAATAATAATAATAATAATAATAATAATAATAATAATAATAATAATAATAATAATACTAATAATAATAATATAATAATAATAATAATAATAATAATAATAATAATAATAATAATAATAATAATAATAATAATAATAATAATAATAATAATAATAATAATAATAATAATAATAATAATAAATAATAATAATAATAATAATAATAATAATAATAATAATAATAATAATAATAATAATAATAATAATAATAATAATAATAATAATAATAATAATAATAATAATAATAATAATAATAATAATAATAATAATAATAATAATAATAATAATAATAATAATAATAATAATAATAATAATAATAATAATAATAATAATAATAATAATAATAATAATAATAATAATAATAATAATAATAATAATAATAATAATAATAATAATAATAATAAAAATAATAATAATAATAATAATAATAATAATATAATAATAATAATAATAATAATAATAATAATAATAATAATAATAATAATAATAATAATAATAATAATAATAATAATAATAATAATAATAATAATAATAATAATAATAATAATAATAATAATAATAATAATAATAATAATAATAATAATAATAATAATAATAATAATAATAATAATAATAATAATAATAATAATAATAATAATAATAATAATAATAATAATAATAATAATAATAATAATAATAATAATAATAATAATAATAATAATAATAATAATAATAATAATAATAATAATAATAATAATAATAATAATAATAATAATAATAATAATAATAATAATAATATAATAATAATAATAATAATAATAATAATAATAATAATAATAATAATAATAATAATAATAATAATAATAATAATAATAATAATAATAATAATAATAATAATAATAATAATAATTAATAATAATAATAATAATAATAATAATAATAATAATAATAATAATAATAATAATAATAATAATAATAATAATAATAATAATAATAATAATAATAATAATAATAATAATAATAATAATAATAATAATAATAATAATAATAATAATAATAATAATAATAATAATAATAATAATAATAATAATAATAATAATAATAATAATAATAATAATAATAATAATAATAATAATAATAATAATAATAATAATAATAATAATAATAATAATAATAATAATAATAATAATAATAATAATAATAATAATAATAATAAAATAATAATAATAATAATAATAATAATAATAATAATAATAATAATAATAATAATAATAATAATAATAATAATAATAATAATAATAATAATAATAATAATAATAATAATAATAATAATAATAATAATAATAATAATAATAATATAATAATAATAATAATAATAATAATAATAATAATAATAATAATAATAAATAATAATAATAATAATAATAATAATAATAATAATAATAATAATAATAATAATAATAATAATAATAATAATAATAATAATAATAATAATAATAATAATAATAATAATAATAATAATAATAATAATAATAATAATAATAATAATAATAATAATAATAATAATAATAATAATAATAATAATAATAATAATAATAATAATAATAATAATAATAATAATAATAATAATAATAATAATAATAATAATAATAATATAATAATAATAATAATAATAATAATAATAATAATAATAATAATAATAATAATAATAATAATAATAATAATAATAATAATAATAATAATAATAATAATAATAATAATAATAATAATAATAATAATAATAATAATAATAATAATAATAATAATAATAATAATAATAATAATAATAATAATAATAATAATAATAATAATAATAATATAATAATAATAATAATAATAATAATAATAATAATAATAATAATAATAATAATAATAATAATAATAATAATAATAATAATAATAATAATAATAATAATAATAATAATAATAATAATAATAATAATAATAATAATAATAATAATAATAATAATAATAATAATAATAATAATAATAATAATAATAATAATAATAATAATAATAATAATAATAATAATAATAATAATAATAATAATAATAATAATAATAATAATAATAAAATAATAATAATAATAATAATAATAATAATAATAATAATAATAATAATATAATAATAATAATAATAATAATAATAATAATAATAATAATAATAATAATAATAATAATAATAATAATAATAATAATAATAATAATAATAATAATATAATAATAATAATATAATAATAATAATAATAATAATAATAATAATAATAATAATAATAATAATAATAATAATAATAATAATAATAATAATAATAATAATAATAATAATAATAATAATAATAATAATAATAATAATAATAATAATAATAATAATAATAATAATAATAATAATAATAATAATAATAATAATAATAATAATAATAATAATAATAATAATAATAATAATATAATAATAATAATAATAATAATAATAATAATAATAATAATAATAATAATAATAATAATAATAATAATAATAATAATAATAATAATAATAATAATAATAATAATAATAATAATAATAATAATAATAATAATAATAATAATAATAATAATAATAATAATAATAATAATAATAATAATAATAATAATAATAATAATAATAATAATAATAATAATAATAATAATAATAATAATAATAATAATAATAATAATAATAATAATAATAATAATAATAAATAATAATAATAATAATAATAATAATAATAATAATAAATAATAATAATAATAATAATAATAATAATAATAATAATAATAATAATAATAATAATAATAATAATAATAATAATAATAATAATAATAATAATAATAATAATAATAATAATAATAATAATAATAATAATAATAATAATAATAATAATATAATAATAATAATAATAATAATAATAATAATAATAATAATAATAATAATAATAATAATAATAATAATAATAATAATAATAATAATAATAATAATAATAATAATAATAATAATAATAATAATAATAATAATAAAATAATAATAAATAATAATAATAATAATAATAATAATAATAATAATAATAATAATAATAATAATAATAATAATAATAATAATAATAATAATAATAATATTAATAATAATAATAATAATAATAATAATAATAATAATAATAATAATAATATATAATAATAATAATAATAATAATAATAATAATAATAATAATAATAATAATAATAATAATAATAATAATAATAATAAAATAATAATAATAATAATAATAATAATAATAATAATAATAATAATAATAATAATAATAATAATAATAATAATAATAATAATAATAATAATAATAATAATATAATAATAATAATAATAATAATAATAATAATAATAATAATAATAATAATAATAATAATAATAATAATAATAATAATAATAATAATAATAATAATAATAATAATAATAATAATAATAATAATAATAATAATAATAATAATAATAATAATAATAATAATAATAATAATAAATAATAATAATAATAATAATAATAATAATAATAATAATAATAATAATAATAATAATAATAATAATAATAATAATAATAATAATAATAATAATAATAATAATAATAATAATAATAATAATAATAATAATAATAATAATAATAATAATAATAATAATAATATAATAATAATAATAATAATAATAATAATAATAATAATAAATATAATAATAATAATAATAATAATAATAATAATAATAATAATAATACTAATAATAATAATAATAATAATAATAATAATAATAATAATAATAATAATAATAATAATAATAATAATAATAATAATAATAATAATAATAATAATAATAATAATAATAATAATAATAATAATAATAATAATAATAATAATAATAATAATAATAATAATAATAATAATAATAATAATAATAATAATAATAATAATAATAATAATAATAATAAAATAATAATAATAATAATAATAATAATAATAATAATAATAATAATAATAATAATAATAATAATAATAATAATAATAATAATAATAATAATAATAATAATAATAATAATAATAATAATAATAATAATAATAATAATAATAATAATAATAATAATAATATAATAATAATAATAATAATAATAATAATAATAATAATAATAATAATAATAATAATAATAATAATAATAATAATAATAATAATAATAATAATAATATTAATAATAATAATAATAATAATAATAATAATAATAATAATAATAATAATAATAATAATAATAATAATAATAATAA
>CAVMKG010000655.1:0-5000 GCA_963682025.1 Cordilura impudica
AATTAAATAAATTAAAAATTAAAAATTAAAAATTAAAAATTAAAAATTAAAAAATTAAAAATTAAAAATTAAAAATTAAAAATTAAAAATTAAAAATTAAAAATTAAAAATTAAAAATTAAAAATTAAAAATTGAAATTAAAAATTAAAAATTAAAAATTAAAAATTAAAAATTAAAAATTAAAAATTAAAAATTATAAATTAAAAATTAAAAATTAAAAATTAAAAATTAAAAATTAAAAATTAAAAATTAAAAATTTAAAATTATAAATTAAAAATTAAAAATTAAAAATTAAAAATTAAAAATTAAAAATTAAAAATTAAAAATTAAAAATTAAAAATTAAAAATTAAAAATTAAAAATTAAAAATTAAAAATTAAAAAATTAAAAATTAAAAATTAAAAATTAAAAATTAAAAATTAAAAATTAAAAATAAAAAATTAAAAATTAAAAATTAAAAATTAAAAATTAAAAATTAAAAATTTAAAATTAAAAATTAAAAATTAAAAATTAAAAATTAAAAATTAAAAATTAAAAATTAAAAATTAAAAATTAAAAATTAAAAATTAAAAATTAAAAATTAAAAATTAAAAATTAAAAATTAAAAATTAAAAATTAAAATTAAAAACTAAAAATTAAAAATTAAAAATTAAAAGTTAAAAATTAAAAATTAAAAAATTATAAAATTAAAAATTAAAAATTAAAAATTAAAAATTAAAAATTAAAAATAAAAATTAAAAATTAAAAATTAAAAATTAAAAATTAAAAGTTAAAAATTAAAAATTAAAAATTAAAAAATTAAAAATTAAAAATTAAAAATTAAAAATTAAAAATTAAAAATTAAAAATTAAAAATTAAAATTAAAAATTAAAAATTAAAAATTAAAAATTAAAAATTAAAAATTAAAAATTAAAAATTAAAAATTAAAAATTAAAAATTAAAAATTAAAAATTAAAAATTAAAAATTAAAAATTAAAAATTAAAAATTAAAAATTAAAAATTAAAAATTAAAAATTAAAATTAAAAACTAAAAATTATTAATTAAAAATTAAAAATTAAAAATTTCAAATTAAAAATTAAAAATTAAAAATTAAATATTAAAAATAAAAAATTAAAAATTAAAAATTAAAAATTAAAAATTAAAAATTAAAAATTAAAAATTAAAAATTAAAAATTAAAAATTAAAAATTAAAAATTAAAAATTAAAAATTAAAAATTAAAAATTAAAAATTAAAAATTAAAAATTAAAAATTAAAAATTAAAAATTAAAAATTAAAAATTAAAAATTAAAAATTAAAAATTAAAAATTAAAAATTAAAAATTAAAAATTAAAAATTAAAAATTAAATATTAAAAATTAAAAATTAAAAATTAAAAATTAAAAATTAAAAATTAAAAATTAAAAATAAAAATTAAAAATTAAAAATTAAAAATTAAAAATTAAAAATTAAAAATTAAAAATTAAAAATTAAAAATTAAAAATTAAAAATTAAAAATTAAAAATTAAAACTTAAAAATTAAAACTTAAAAATTAAAAATTAAAAATTAAGAATTAAGAATTAAAAATTAAAAATTAAAAATTAAAAATTAAAAATTAAAAATTAAAAATTAAAATTAAAAATTAAAAATTAAAAATTAAAAATTAAAAATTAAAAATTAAAAATTAAAAATTAAAAATTAAAAATTAAAAATTAAAAATTAAAAATTAAAAATTAAAAATTAAAAATTAAAAATTAAAAATTAAAAATTAAAAATTAAAAATTAAAAATTAAAAATTAAAAATTAAAAATTAAAAATTAAAAATTAAAAATTAATAATTAAAAATTAAAAATTAAAAATTAAAAATTAAAAATTAAAAATTAAAAATTTAAAATTAAAAATTAAAAATTAAAAATTAAAAATTAAAAATTAAAAATTAAAAATTAAAAATTAAAAATTAAAAACTAAAAACAAAAAACTAAAAATTAAAAATTAAAAATATAAATTTAAAATTATAAATTTAAAATTATAAATTACAAATTAAAAATTAAAAATTAAAAATTTAAAATTAAAAATTAAAAATTAAAAATTAAAAATTAAAAATTAAAAATTAAAAATTAAAAATTAAAAATTAAAAATTAAAAATTAAAAATTAAAAATTAAAAATTAAAAATTAAAAATTAAAAAATTAAAAATTAAAAATTAAAAACTAAAAATTAAAAATTAAAACTTAAAAATAAAATTAAAAATTAAAAATTAAAAATTAAAAATTAAAAATTAAAAATTAAAAATTAAAAATTAAAAATTAAAATTAAAAATTAAAAATTAAAAATTAAAAATTAAAAATTAAAAATTAAAAATTAAAAATTAAAAATTAAAAATTAAAAATTAAAAATTAAAAATTAAAAATTAAAAATTAAAAATTAAAAGTTAAAAATTAAAAATTAAAAATTAAAAATTAAAAATTAAAAATTAAAAATTAAAAATAAAAAATTAAAAATTAAAAATTAAAAATTAAAAATAAAAATTAAAAATTAAAAATTAAAAATTAAAAAATTAAAAATTAAAAATTAAAAATTAAAAATTAAAAATTAAAAATTAAAAATTAAAAATTAAAAATTAAAAATTAAAAATTAAAAATTAAAAATTAATAATTAAAAATTAAAAATTAAAAATTAAAAATTTAAAATTAAAAATTAAAAATTAAAAATTAAAAATTAAAAATTAAAAATTAAAAATTTAAAATTAAAAATTAAAAATTAAAAATTAAAAATTAAAAATTAAAAATTAAAAATTAAAAATTAAAAAATTAAAAATTAAAAATTAAAAATTAAAAACTAAAAATTATTAATTAAAAATTAAAAATTAAAAATTAAAAATTAAAAATTTCAAATTAAAGATTAAAAATTAAAAATTAAAAATTAAATATTAAAAATTAAAAATTAAAAACTAAAAATTAAAAATTAAAAACTAAAAATTAAAAATTAAAAATTAAAAATTAAAAATTAAAATTAAAAATTAAAAATTAAAAGTTAAAAATTAAAAATTACAAAGTAAAAATTAAAAATTAAAAATTAAAAATTAAAAATTAAAAATGAAAAATGAAAAATTAAAAATTAAAAATTAAAAATTAAAAATAAAAAATTAAAAATTAAAAATTAAAAATTAAAAATTAAAAATTAAAAATTAAAAATTAAAAATTAAAGATTAAAAATTAAAAATTAAAAACTAAAAACTAGAAACTAAAAATTAAAAATTTAAAATTAAAAATTATAAATTAAAAATTAAAAATTAAAAATTAAAAATTAAAAATTAAAAATTAAAAATTAAAAATTAAAAATTAAAAATTAAAAATTAAAAATTAAAAATTAAAAATTAAAAATTAAAAATTAAAAATTAAAAATTAAAAATTAAAAATTAAAAATTAAAAATTAAAAATTAAAAATTAAAAATTAAAAATTAAAAATTAAAAAATTAAAAACTAAAAATTAAAAATTAAAACTTAAAAAATAAAAATTAAAAATTAAAAATTAAAAATTAAAAATTAAAAATTAAAAATTAAAAATTAAAAATTAAAAATTAAAAATTAAAAATTAAAAATTAAAAATTAAAAATTAAAAATTAAAAGTTAAAAATTAAAAATTAAAAATTAAAAATTAAAAATTAAAAATTAAAAATTAAAAATTAAAAATTAAAAATTAAAAATTAAAAATTAAAAATTAAAAATTAAAAATTAAAAATTAAAAATTAAAAATTAAAAATTAAAAATTAAAAATTAAAAATTAAAAATTAAAAATTAAAAATTAAAAATTAAAAATTAAAAATTAAAAATTAAAAATTAAAAATTAAAAATTAAAAATTAAAAATTAAAAATTAAAAATTAAAAATTAAAAATTAAAAATTAAAAATTAAAAATTAAAAATTAAAAATTAAAAATTAAAAATTAAAAATTAAAAATTAAAAAATAAAAATTAAAAATTAAAAATTAAAAATTAAAAATTAAAAATTAAAAATTAAAAATTAAAAATTAAAAATTAAAAATTAAAAATTAAAAATTAAAAATTAAAAATTAAAAATTAAAAATTAAAAATTAAAAATTAAAAATTAAAAATTAAAAATTAAAAATTAAAAACTAAAAATTATTAATTAAAAATTAAAAATTAAAAATTAAAAATTAAAAATTAAAAATTAAAAATTAAAAATTAAATATTAAAAATTAAAAATTAAAAACTTAAAATTAAAAATTAAAAACTAAAAATTAAAAATTAAAAATTAAAAATTAAAAATTAAAAATTAAAAATTAAAAATTAAAAATTAAAAATTAAAAACTAAAAATTAAAATTAAAAATTAAAAATTAAAAATTAAAAATTAAAAATTAAAAACTAAAAACTAGAAACTAAAAATTAAAAATTTAAAATTAAAAATTATAAATTAAAAATTAAATATTACAAATTACAAATTAAAAATTAAAAATTAAAAATTAGAAAATAAAAATTAAAAATTACAAAGTAAAAATTAAAAATTAAAAATTAAAAATGAAAAATGAAAAATTAAAAATTAAAAATTAAAAATTAAAAATAAAAAATTAAAAATTAAAAATTAAAAATTAAAAATTAAAAATTAAAAATTAAAAATTAAAAATTAAAAATTAAAGATTAAAAATTAAAAATTAAAAATTAGAAATTAAAAATTAAAAATTAAAAATTAAAAATTAAAAATTAAAAATTAAAAATTAAAAATTAAAAATTAAAAATTAAAAATTAAAAATTAAAAATTAAAAATTAAAAATTAAAAATTAAAAATTAAAAATTAAAAATTAAAAATTAAAAATTAAAAATTAAAAATTAAAAATTAAAAATTAAAAATTAAAAATTAAAAATTAAAAATTAAAAATTAAAAATTAAAAATTAAAAATTAAAAATTAAAAATTAAAAATTAAAAATTAAAAATTAAAAATTAAAAATTAAAAATTAAAAATTAAAAATTAGAAATTAAAAATTAAAAATTAAAAATAAAAAATTA
>CAVMKG010000655.1:10000-15000 GCA_963682025.1 Cordilura impudica
ATTAAAAATTAAAAATTAAAAATTAAAAATTAAAAATTAAAAATTAAAAATTAAAAATTAAAAATTAAAAATTAAAAATTAAAAATTAAAAATTAAAAATTAAAAATTAAAAATTAAAAATTAAAAATTAAAAATTAAAAATTAAAAATTAAAAATTAAAAATTAAAAATTAATAATTAAAAATTAAAAATTAAAAATTAAAAATTAAAAACTAAAAATTATTAATTAAAAATTAAAAATTAAAAATTAAAAATTAAAAATTTCAAATTAGAAATTAAAAATTAAAAATTAAAAATTAAAAATTAAATATTAAAAATTAAAAATTAAAAACTAAAAATAAAAAATTAAAAACTAAAAATTAAAAATTAAAAATTAAAAATTTAAAATTAAAAATTAAAAATTAAAAATTAAAAATTAAAAATTAAAAATTAAAAATTAAAAACTAAAAATTAAAATTAAAAATTAAAAATTAAAAATTAAAAATTAAAAATTAAAAATTAAAAACTAAAAACTAGAAACTAAAAATTAAAAATTTAAAATTAAAAATTATAAATTAAAAATTAAATATTACAAATTACAAATTAAAAATTAAAAATTAAAAATTAGAAATTAAAAATTAAAAATTACAAAGTAAAAATTAAAAATTAAAAATTAAAAATGAAAAATGAAAAATTAAAAATTAAAAATTAAAAATAAAAAATTAAAAATTAAAAATTAAAAATTAAAAATTAAAAATTAAAAATTAAAGATTAAAAATTAAAAATTAAAAATTAAAAATTAAAAATTAAAAATTAAAAATTAAAAATTAAAAATTAAAAATTAAAAATTAAAAATTAAAAATTAAAAATAAAAATTAAAAATTAAAAATTAAAAATTAAAAATTAAAAATTAAAAATTAAAAATTAAAAATTAAAAATTAAAATTTAAAAATTAAAAATTAAAAATTAAAAATTAAAAATTAAAAATTAAAAATTAAAAATTAAAAATTAAAAATTAAAAATTAAAAATTAAAAATTAAAAATTAAAAATTAAAAACTAAAAATTAAAAACTAAAAATTAAAAATTAAAAACTAAAAATTAAAAATTAAAAATTTAAAATTAAAAATTAAAAATTAAAAATTAAAAATTAAAAATTAAAAACTAAAAATTAAAATTAAAAATTAAAAATTAAAAATTAAAAATTAAAAATTAAAAATTAAAAATTAAAAATTAAAAATTAAAAATTAAAAACTAAAAACTAGAAACTGAAAATTAAAAATTTAAAATTAAAAATTATAAATTAAAAATTAAATATTACAAATTACAAATTAAAAATTAAAAATTAAAAATTAAAAATTAAAAATTAGAAATTAAAAATTAAAAATTACAAAGTAAAAATTAAAAATTAAAAAATAAAAATTAAAAATGAAAAATGAAAAATTAAAAATTAAAAATTAAAAATAAAAATTAAAAATTAAAGATTAAAAATTAAAAATTAAAAATTAAAAATTAAAAATTAAAAATTAAAAATTAAAAATTAAAAATTAAAAATTAAAAATTAAAAATTAAAAATTAAAAATTAAAAATTAAAAATTAAAAATTAAAAATTAAAAATTAAAAATTAAAAATTAAAAATTAAAAATTAAAAATTAAAAATTAAAAATTAAAAATTAAAAATTAAAAATAAAAAATTAAAAATTAAAAATTATAAATTAAAAATTAAAAATTTAAAATTAAAAATTAAAAATTAAAAATTAGAAATTAAAAATTGAACATCAAAATTAAAAATTAAAAATTACAAATTAAAAATTAAAAATTGAAAATTAAAAATTAAAAATTAAAAATTAAAAATTAAAAATTAAAAATTAAAAATTAAAAATTAAAATTTAAAAATTAAAAATTATATATGAAAAATTAAAAATTAAAAATTAAAAATTAAAAATTAAAAATTAAAAATTAAAAATTAAAAATTAAAAATTAAAAATTAAAAATTTAAAATTAAAAACTAAAAATTAAAATTAAAAATTAAAAATTAAAAATTAAAAATTAAAAATTAAAAATTAAAAACTAAAAACTAGAAACTAAAAATTAAAAATTTAAAATTAAAAATTATAAATTAAAAATTAAATATTACAAATTACAAATTAAAAATTAAAAATTAAAAATTAGAAATTAAAAATTAAAAATTACAAAGTAAAAATTAAAAATTAAAAATTAAAAATGAAAAATGAAAATGAAAAATTAAAAATTAAAAATTAAAAATAAAAAATTAAAAATTAAAAATTAAAAATTAAAAATTAAAAATTAAAAATTAAAAATTAAAAATTAAAAATTAAAGATTAAAAATTAAAAATTAAAAATTAAAAATTAAAAATTAAAAATTAAAAATTAAAAATTAAAAATTAAAATTAAAAATTAAAAATTAAAAATTAAAAATAAAAATTAAAAATTAAAAATTAAAAATTAAAAATTAAAAATTAAAAATTAAAAATTAAAAATTAAAAATTAAAAATTAAAAATTAAAAATTAAAAATTAAAAATTAAAAATTAAAAATTAAAAATTAAAAATTAAAAATTAAAAATTAAAAATTAAAAATTAAAAATTAAAAATTAAAAATTAGAAATTAAAAATTAAAAATTAAAATTAAAAATTAAAAATTAAAAATTAAAAATTAAAAATTAAAAATTAAAAATTAAAAATTAAAAATTAAAAATTAAAAATTAAAAATTAAAAATTAAAAATTAAAAATTAAAAATTAAAAATTAAAAATTAAAAATTAAAAATTAAAAATTAAAAATTAAAAATTAAAAATTAAAAACTAAAAATTAAAAATTAAAAACTAAAAATTAAAAATTAAAAATTAAAAATTAAAAATTTAAAATTAAAAATTAAAAATTAAAAATTAAAAATTAAAAATTAAAAACTAAAAATTAAAATTAAAAATTAAAAATTAAAAATTAAAAATTAAAAATTAAAAATTAAAAATTAAAAATTAAAAATTAAAAATTAAAAATTAAAAATTAAAAATTAAAAATTAAAAATTAAAAATTAAAAATTAAAAACTAAAAACTAGAAACTGAAAATTAAAAATTTAAAATTAAAAATTATAAATTAAAAATTAAATATTACAAATTACAAATTAAAAATTAAAAATTAAAAATTAGAAATTAAAAATTAAAAATTACAAAGTAAAAATTAAAAATTAAAAAATAAAAATTAAAAATGAAAAATGAAAAATTAAAAATTAAAAATAAAAATTAAAAATTAAAGATTAAAAATTAAAAATTAAAAATTAAAAATTAAAAATTAAAAATTAAAAATTAAAAATTAAAAATTAAAAATTAAAAATTAAAAATTAAAAATTAAAAATTAAAAATTAAAAATTAAAAATTAAAAATTAAAAATTAAAAATTAAAAATTAAAAATTAAAAATTAAAAATTAAAAATTAAAAATTAAAAATTAAAAATTAAAAATTAAAAATTAAAAATTTAAAATTAAAAATTAAAAATTAAAAATTAAAAATTAAAAATTTAAAATTAAAAATTAAAAATTAAAAATTAGAAATTAAAAATTGAACATCAAAATTAAAAATTAAAAATTACAAATTAAAAATTAAAAATTGAAAATTAAAAATTAAAAATTAAAAATTAAAAATTAAAAATTAAAAATTAAAAATTAAAAATTAAATATTAAAATTTAAAAATTAAAATTATATATGAAAAATTAAAAATTAAAAATTAAAAATTATAAATTAAAAAATTAAAAATTAAAAATTAAAAATTAAAAATTAAAAATTAAAAAATTAAAAATTAAAAATTAAAAATTAAAATTAAAAATTAAAAATTAAAAATTAAAAATTAAAAATTAAAAATTAAAAATTAAAAATTAAAAATTAAAAATTAAATATTAAAAATTAAAAATTAAAAGTTAAAATTTAAAAATTATAAATTTAAAATTAAAAATTAAAAATTAAAAATTAAAAATTAAAAATTAAAAATTAAAAATTATAAATTAAAAATTAAAAATTAAAAATTAAAAATTAAAAATTAAAAATTAAAAATTAAAAATTAAAAATTAAAAAATTAAAAATTAAAAATTAAAAATTAAAATTAAAAATTAAAAATTAAAAATTAAAAATTAAAAATTAAAAATTAAAAATTAAAAATTAAAAATTAAAAATTAAAAATTAAAAATTAAAAATTAAAAATTAAAAATTAAAAATTAAAAATTAAAAATTAAAAATTAAAAATTAAAAATTAAAAATTAAAATTAAAATTAAAAATTAAAAATTAAAAATTAAAAAATAAAAACTAAAAATTAAAAATTAAAAATTAAAAATTAAAAATTAAAAATTAAAAATTAAAAACTAAAAATTAAAAATTAAAAATTAAAAATTAAAAATTAAAAATTAAAAATTAAAAATTAAAAATTAAAAATTAAAAATTAAAAATTAAAAATTAAAAATTAAAAATTAAAAATTAAAAATTAAAAATTAAAAATTAAAAATTAAAAATTAAAAATTAAAAATTAAAAATTAAAAATTAAAAATAAAAAATTAAAAATTAAAAATTAAAAATTAAAAATTAAAAATTAAAAATTAAAATTAAAAATTAAAAATTAAAAATTAAAAATTAAAAATTAAAAATTAAAAATTTAAAATTTAAAATTAAAAATTAAAAATTAAAAATTAAAAATTAAAAATTAAAAATTAAAAATTAAAAATTAAAAATTAAAAATTAAAATTAAAAATTAAAAATTAAAAATTAAAAATTAAAAATTAAAAGTTAAAAATTAAAAATTAAAAATTGAAATTTAAAAATTAAAATTAAAAATTAAAAATTAAAAATTAAAAATTAAAAATTAAAATTAAAAATTAAAAATTAAAAATTAAAAATTAAAAATTAAAAATTAAAAATTAAAAATTAAAAATTAAAAATTAAAAATTAAAAATTAAAAATTAAAAATTAAAAATTAAAAATTAAAAATTAAAAATTAAAAATTAAAAATTAAAAATTAAAA
>CAVMKG010000655.1:22500-27500 GCA_963682025.1 Cordilura impudica
ATTAAAGATTAAAAATTAAAAATTAAAAATTAAAAATTAAAAATTAAAAATTAAAAATTAAAAATTAAAAATTAAAAATTAAAAATTAAAAATTAAAAATTAAAAATTAAAAATTAAAAATAAAAATTAAAAATTAAAAATTATAAATTAAAAATTAAAAATTAAAAATTAAAAATTAAAAATTAAGAATTAAAAATTAAAAATTAAAAATTAAAAATTAAAAATTAAAAATTAAAAATTAAAAATTAAAAATTAAAAATTAAAAATTAAAAATTAAAAATTAAAAATTAAAAATTAAAAATTAAAAATTAAAAATTAAAAATTAAAAATTAAAAATTAAAAATTAAAAATTAAAAATTAAAAATTAAAAATTAAAAATTAAAAATTAAAAAATTAAAAACTAAAAATTATTAATTAAAAATTAAAAATTAAAAATTTCAAATTAAAAATTAAAACTTAAAAATTAAATATTAAAAATTAAAAATTAAAAAATTAAAAACTAAAAATTAAAAATTAAAAACTAAAAATTAAAAATTAAAAATTAAAAATTTAAAATTAAAAATTAAAAATTAAAAATTAAAAATTAAAAATTAAAAATTAAAAATTAAAAATTAAAAATTAAAAATTAAAAATTAAAATTAAAAATTAAAAATTAAAAATTAAAAATTAAAAATTAAAAATTAAAAACTAAAAATTAAAATTAAAAATTAAAAATTAAAAACTAAAAACTAAAAACTAAAAATTAAAAATTTAAAATTAAAAATTATAAATTAAAAATTAAATATTACAAATTACAAATTAAAAATTAAAAATTAGAAATTAAAAATTAAAAATTACAAAGTAAAAATTAAAAATTAAAAAATAAAAATAAAAATTAAAAATGAAAAATGAAAAATTAAAAATTAAAAATTAAAAATTAAAGATTAAAAATTAAAAATTAAAATTAAAAATTAAAAATTAAAAATTAAAAATTAAAAATTAAAAATTAAAAATTAAAAATTAAAAATTAAAAATTAAAAATTAAAAATTAAAAATTAAAAATTTAAAATTAAAAATTAAAAATTAAAAATTAGAAATTAAAAATTGAACATCAAAATTAAAAATTAAAAATTACAAATTAAAATTTAAAAATTGAAAATTAAAAATTAAAAATTAAAAATTAAAAATTAAAAATTAAAAATTAAAAATTAAAAATTAAAAATTAAAAATTAAAAATTAAAAATTAAAAATTAAAATTTAAAAATTATAAATTATATATGAAAAATTAAAAATTAAAAATTAAAAATTATAAATTAAAAAATTAAAAATTAAAAATTAAAAATTAAAAATTAAAAATTAAAAATTAAAAATTAAAAATTAAAAAATTAAAAATTAAAAATTAAAAATTAAAAATTAAAAATTAAAAATTAAAAATTAAAAATTAAAAATTAAAAATTAAAAATTAAAAATTAAAAATTAAAAATTAAAAATTAAAAATTAAAAATTAAAAATTAAAAATTAAAAATTAAAAATTAAAAATTAAAAATTAAAAATTAAAAATTAAAAATTAAATATTAAAAATTAAAAATTAAAAGTTAAAATTTAAAAATTATAAATTTAAAATTAAAAATTAAAAATTAAAAATTAAAAATTAAAAATTATAAATTAAAAATTAAAATTAAAAATTAAAAATTAAAAATTAAAAATTAAAAATTAAAAATTAAAAATTAAAAATAAAAATTAAAAATTAAAAATTAAAAATTAAAAATTAAAAATTAAAAATTAAAAATTAAAAATTAAAAATTAAAAATTAAAAATTAAAAATTAAAAATTAAAAATTAAAAATTAAAAATTAAAAATTAAAAATTAAAAATTAAAAATTAAAAATTAAAAATTAAAAATTAAAAATTAAAAATTAAAAATTAAAAATTAAAAATTAAAAATTAAAAATTAAAACTTAAAAATTAAAGATTAAAAATTAAAATTAATAATTAAAAATTAAAAATTAAAAATTAAAAATTAAAAATTAAAAATTAAAAATTAAAAATTAAAAATTAAAAATTAAAAATTAAAAATTAAAATTTAAAAGTTAAAAAATTAAAAATTAAAAATTGAAATTTAAAAATTAAAATTTAAAATTAAAATTAAAAATTAAAAATTAAAAATTAAAAATTAAAAATTAAAAATTAAAAATTAAAAATTAAAAATTAAAAATTAAAAATTAAAAATTAAAAATTAAAAATTAAAAATTAAAAATTAAAAATTAAAAATTAAAAATTAAAAATTAAAAATTAAAAATTAAAAATTAAAAATTAAAAATTAAAAATTAAAAATTAAAAATTAAAAATTAAAAATTAAAAATTAAAAATTAAAAATTAAAAATTAAAAATTAAAACTTAAAAATTAAAACTTAAAAATTAAAAAATTAAGAATTAAAATTAAAAATTAAAAATTAAAAATTAAAAATTAAAAATTAATAATTAAAAATTAAAAATTAAAAATTAAAAATTAAAAATTAAAAATTAAAAATTAAAAATTAAAAATTAAAAATTAAAAATTAAAAATTAAAAATTAAAAATTAAAAATTAAAAATTAAAAATTAAAAATTAAAAATTAAAAATTAAAAATTAAAAATTAAAAATTAAAAATTAAAAATTAAAAATTAAAAATTAAAAATTAAAAATTAAAAATTAAAAATTAAAAATTAAAAATTAAAAATTAAAAATTAAAAATTAAAAACTAAAAACTAAAAATTAAAAATTAAAAATATAAATTTAAAATTATAAATTAAAAATTATAAATTACAAATTAAAAATTAAAAATTAAAAATTAAAAATTAAAAATTTAAAATTAAAAATTAAAAATTAAAAATTAAAAATTAAAAATTAAAAATTAAAAATTAAAAATTAAAAATTAAAAATTAAAAATTAAAAATAAAAAATAAAAAATTAAAAATTAAAAACTAAAAATTAAAAATTAAAAATTAAAAATTAAAAGTTAAAAATTAAAAATTAAAAATTAAAAATTAAAAATTAAAAATTAAAAATTAAAAATTAAAAATTAAAAATTAAAAATTAAAAATTAAAAATTAAAAATTAAAAATTAAAAATTAAAAATTAAAAATTAAAAATTAAAAATTTAAAATTAAGAATTAAAAATTAAAAATTAAAAATTAAAAATTAAAAATTAAAAATTAAAAATTAAAAATTAAAAATTAAAAATTAAAAATTAAAAATTAAAAATTAAAAATTAAAAATTAAAAATTGAAAATTAAAAATTAAAAATTAAAAATTACAAATTAAAAATTAAAAATTAAAAATTAAAAATTAAAAATTAAAAATTAAAAATTAAAAATTAAAAATTAAAAATTAAAAATTAAAAATTAAAAATTAAAAATTAAAAATTAAAAATTAAAAATTAAATATTAAAAATTAAAAATTAAAAATTAAAAATTAAAAATTAAAAATTAAAAATTAAAAATTAAAAATTAAAAATTAAAAATTAAAAATTAAAAATTAAAAATTAAAAATTAAAAATTAAAAATTAAAAATTAAAAATTAAAAATTAAAATTAAAAATTAAAAATTAAAAATTAAAAATTAAAAATTAAAAATTAAAAATTAAAAATTAAAAATTAAAATTAAAAATTAAAAATTAAAAATTAAAAATTAAAAATTAAAAATTAAAAATTAAAAATTAAAAATTAAAAATTAAAATTAAAAATTAAAAATTAAAAATTAAAAATTAAAAATTAAAAATTAAAAATTAAAAATTAAAAATTAAAAATTAAAAATTAAAAATTAAAAATTAAAAATTAAAAATTAAAAATTAAAAATTAAAAATTAAAAATTAAAAATTAAAAATTAAAAACTAAAAATTAAAAAATAAAAATTAAAAATTAATAATTATATATTAAAAATTAAAATTTAAAAATTAAAAATTAAAAATTAAAAATTAAAAATTAAAAATTAAAAGTTAAAAATTAAAAATTAAAAATTAAAAATTAAAAACTAAAAACTAAAATTTAAAAATTAAAAATATAAATTTAAAATTATAAATTAAAAATTATAAATTACAAATTAAAAATTAAAAATTAAAAATTAAAAATTAAAAATTAAAAATTAAAAATTAAAAATTAAAAATTAAAAATTAAAAATTAAAAATTAAAAATTAAAAATTAAAAATTAAAAATTAAAAATTAAAAATTAAAAATTAAAAATTAAAAATTAAAAATTAAAAATTAAAAATTAAAAATTAAAAATTAAAAATTGAAATTTAAAAATTAAAATTTAAAAATTAAAATTAAAAATTAAAAATTAAAAATTAAAAATTAAAAATTAAAAATTAAAAATTAAAAATTAAAAATTAAAAATTAAAAATTAAAAATTAAAAATTAAAAATTAAAAATTAAAAATTAAAAATTAAAAATTAAAAATTAAAAATTAAAAATTAAAAATTAAAAATTAAAAATTAAAAATTAAAAATTAAAAATTAAAAATTAAAAATTAAAAATTAAAAATTAAAAATTAAAAATTAAAAATTAAAACTTAAAAATTAAAACTTAAAAATTAAAAATTAAGAATTAAAAATTAAAAATTAAAAATTAAAAATTAAAAATTAAAAATTAAAAATTAATAATTAAAAATTAAAAATTAAAAATTAAAAATTAAAAATTAAAAATTAAAAATTAAAATTAAAAATTAAAAATTAAAAATTAAAAATTAAAAATTAAAAATTAAAAATTAAAAATTAAAAATTAAAAATTAAAAATTAAAAATTAAAAATTAAAAATTAAAAATTAAAAATTAAAAATTAAAAATTAAAAATTAAAAATTAAAAATAAAAATTAAAAATTAAAAATTAAAAATTAAAAATTAAAAATTAAAAACTAAAAACTAAAAATTAAAAATTAAAAATATAAATTTAAAATTATAAATTAAAAATTATAAATTACAAATTAAAAATTAAAAATTAAAAATTAAAAATTAAAATTAAAAATTAAAAATTAAAAATTAAAAATTA
>CAVMKG010000655.1:32500-41253 GCA_963682025.1 Cordilura impudica
TAAAAATTAAAAATTAAAAATTAAAAATTAAAAATTAAAAATTAAAAATTAAAAATTAAAAATTAAAAATTAAAAATTAAAAATTAAAAATTAAAAATTAAAAATTAAAAATTAAAAATTAAAAATTAAAAATTAAAAATTAAAAAATAAAAATTAAAAATTAAAAATTAAAAATTAAAAATTAAAAATTAAAAATTAAAAATTTAAAATTAAAATTTAAAATTTAAAATTAAAAATTAAAAATTAAAAATTAAAAATTAAAAATTAAAAATTAAAAATTAAAAATTAAAAATTAAAAATTAAAAATTAAAAATTAAAAAATTAAAAATTAAAAATTAAAAATTAAAAATTAAAAATTAAAATTAAAAATTAAAAATTAAAAATTAAAAATTAAAAATTAAAAATTAAAAATTAAAAATTAAAAATTAAAAATTAAAAATTAAAATTAAAAATTAAAAATTAAAAATTAAAAATTAAAAATTAAAAATTAAAAATTAAAAATTAAAAATTAAAAATTAAAAATTAAAATTAAAAATTAAAAATTAAAAATTAAAAATTAAAAATTAAAAATTAAAAATTAAAAATTAAAAATTAAAAATTAAAAATTAAAAATTAAAAACTAAAAATTAAAAAATAAAAATTAAAAATTAATAATTATATATTAAAAATTAAAATTTAAAAATTAAAAATTAAAAATTAAAAATTAAAAATTAAAAATTAAAAATTAAAAATAAAAAATTAAATATTAAAAGTTAAAAATTAAAAAATAAAAATTAAAAATTAAAAATTAAAAATTAAAAATTAAAAACTAAAATTAAAAATTAAAAAATTAAAAATTAAAAATTAAAAATTAAAAATTAAAAATTAAATATTAAAAATTAAAAATAAAAATTAAAAATTAAAAAATAAAAATTAAAAATTAAAAATTAAAAATTAAAAATTTAAAATTAAAATTAAAAATTAAAAATTAAAAATTAAAAATTAAAAATTAAAAATTAAAAATTAAAAATTAAAAATTAAAAATTAAAAATTAAAAATTAAAAATTAAAAATTAAAAATTAAAAATTAAAAATTAAAAATTAAAAATTAAAAATTAAAAATTAAAAATTAAAAATTAAAAATTAAAAATTAAAAATTAAAAATTAAAAACTAAAAATTAAAAATTAAAAAATTAAAAATTAAAAATTAAAAATTAAAAATTAAAAATTAAAAATTAAAAACTAAAAATTAAAAATTAAAAATTAAAAATTAAAAATTAAAAATTAAAAATTAAAAATTAAAAATTAAAAATTCAAAATTAAAAATTAAAAATTAAAAATTAAAAATTAAAAATTAAAAATTAAAAATTAAAAATTAAAAATTAAAAATTAAAAATTAAAAATTAAAAATTAAAAATTTAAAATTAAAAATTAAAAATTATAAATTAAAAATTAAAAATTAAAAATTAAAAATTAAAAATTAAAAATTAAAATTAAAAATTAAAAATTAAAAATTAAAAATTAAAAATTAAAAATTAAAAATTAAAAATTAAAAATTAAAAATTAAAAATTAAAAATTAAAAATTAAAAATTAAAAATTAAAAATTAAAAATTAAAAATTAAAAATTAAAAATTAAAAATTAAAATTAAAAATTAAAAATTAAAAATTAAAAATTAAAAATTAAAAATTAAAAATTAAAAATTAAAAATTAAAAATTAAAAATTAAAAATTAAAAATTAAAAATTAAAAATTAAAAATTAAAAATTAAAAATTAAAAATTAAAAATTAAAAATTACAAATTAAAAATTAAAAACTAAAAATTAAAAAATAAAAATTAAAAATTAATAATTATATATTAAAAATTAAAATTTAAAAATTAAAAATTAAAAATTAAAAATTAAAAGTTAAAAATTAAAAATTAAAAATTAAAAATTAAAAATTAAAAATTAAAAATTAAAAATTAAAAATTAAAAAACTAAAAATTAAAAAATTAAAAATTAAAAATTAAAAATTAAAAATTAAAAATTAAAAATTAAAAATTAAAAATTAAAAAATAAAAATTAAAAATTAAAAATTAAAAATTAAAAATTAAAAATTAAAAATTAAAAATTAAAAATTAAAAATTAAAAATTAAAACTAAAAATTAAAAATTAAAAATTAAAAATTAAAAATTAAAAATTAAAAATTAAAAATTAAAAATTAAAATTTAAAATTAAAAATTAAAAATTTAAAATTAAAAATTTAAAATTAAAAATTAAAAATTAAAAATTAAAAATTAAAAATTAAAAATAAAAAATTAAAAATTAAAAATTAAAAATTAAAAATTAAAAATTAAAAATTAAAAATTAAAAACTAAAAATTAAAAATTAAAAATTAAAAATTAAAAATTAAAAATTAAAAATTAAAAATTAAAAATTAAAAATTAAAAATTAAAAATTAAAAATTAAAAATTACAAATTAAAAATTAAAAATTAAAAATTAAAAATTAAAAATTAAAAATTAAAAATTAAAAATTAAAAATTAAAAATTAAAAATTAAAAATTAAAAACTAAAAACTAAAAATTAAAAACTAAAATTAAAAATTAAAAATTAAAAATTAAAAGTTAAAAATTAAAAATTAAAAATTAAAAATTAAAAATTAAAAATTAAAAATTAAAAATTAAAAATTAAAATTAAAAAACTAAAAATTAAAAAATTAAAAAATAAAAATTAAAAATTAAAAATTAAAAATTAAAAATTCAAAATTAAAAATTTAAAATTAAAAATTAAAAATTAAAAATTAAAAATTAAAAATTAAAAATTAAAAATTAAAAATTAAAAATTAAAAATTAAAAATTAAAAATTAAAATTAAAAATTAAAAATTAAAAATCAAAAATTAAAAATAAAAAATTAAAAATTAAAATTAAAAATTAAAATTAAAAATTAAAAATTAAAAATTAAAAATTAAAAATTAAAAATTAAAAATTAAAAATTAAAAATTAAAAATTAAAAATTAAAAATTAAAAATTAAAAATTAAAAATTAAAAATTAAAAATTAAAAATTAAAAATTAAAAATTAAAAATTAAAAATTAAAAATTAAAAATTAAAAATTAAAAATTAAAAATTAAAAACTAAAAATTAAAAATTAAAAATTAAAAATTAAAAATTAAAAATTAAAAATTAAAAATTAAAAATTAAAAATTAAAAATTAAATATTAAAAATTAAAAATTAAAAATTAAATATTAAAAATTAAAAATTAAAAATTAAAAATTAAAAATTAAAAATTAAAAATTAAAAATTAAAAATTGAAAATTAAAAATTAAAAATTAAAAATTAAAAATTAAAAATTAAAAATTAAAAATTAAAAACTAAAATTAAAAATTTAAAATTAAAAATTAAAAATTAAAAATTAAAAATTAAAAATTAAAAATTAAAAATTAAAAATTTAAAATTTACAAATTACAAATTAAAAATTAAAAATTAAAAACTAAAAACTAAAAATTAAAAACTAAAAATTAAAAATTAAAAATTAAAATTTAAAAATTAAAAATTAAAAATTAAAAATTAAAAATTAAAAATTAAAAATTAAAATTAAAAATT
This sequence comes from Cordilura impudica, assembly GCA_963682025.1. NCBI lineage: Eukaryota > Metazoa > Arthropoda > Insecta > Diptera > Scathophagidae > Cordilura > Cordilura impudica. The sequence continues at coordinate 36,062 of CAVMKG010000655.1, forward strand.
AAAAATTAAAAATTAAAAACTAAAAATTATTAATTAAAAATTAAAAATTAAAAATTAAAAATTAAGAATTAAAAATTTCAAATTAAAAATTAAAAATTAAAAATTAATAATTAAAAACTTAAAATTAAAAACTAAAAATTAAAAATTAAAAATTAAAAATTAAAAATTAAAAATTAAAAATTAAAAATTAAAAATTAAAAATTAAAAATTAAAAATTAAAAACTAAAAACTAAAAATTAAAAATATAAATTTAAAATTACAAATTAAAAATTATAAATTACAAATTAAAAATTAAAAATTAAAAATTAAAAATTAAAAATTAAAAATTAAAAATTAAAAATTAAAAATTAAAAATTAAAAATTAAAAATTAAAAATTAAAAATTAAAAATTAAAAATTACAAAATTACAAATTAAAAATTAAAAATTAAAAATTAAAAACTAAAAACTAAAAATTAAAAACTAAAAATTAAAATTAAAAATTAAAAATTAAAAATTAAAAATTGAAAATTAAAAATTAAAAATTAAAAATTAAAAATTAAAAATTAAAAATTAAAAATTAAAAATTAAAAATTAAAAATTTAAAATTAAAAATTTAAAAACTAAAAATTAAAAATTAAAAATTAAAAATTAAAAATTAAAAATTAAAAATTAAAAAATTAAAAATTAAAAATAAAAAATTAAAAATTAAAAATTAAAAATTAAAAATTAAAAATTAAAAATTAAAAATTAAAAATTAAAAATTAAAAATTAAAAATTAAAAATTAAAATTAAAAATTAAAAATTAAAAATTAAAAATTAAAAATTAAAAATTAAAAATTAAAAATTAAAAATTAAAAATTAAAAATTAAATATTACAAATTAAAAATTAAAAATTAAAATTAAAAACTAAAAACTAAAAATTAAAAACTAAAAATTAAAAATTAAAAATTAAAAATTAAAAATTAAAAATTAAAAATTAAAAATTAAAAACTAAAAATTATTGATTAAAAATTAAAAATTAAAAATTAAAAATTAAGAATTAAAAATTTCAAATTAAAAACTAAAAATTAAAAATTAAAAATTAAAAATTAAAATTAAAAATTTCAAATTAAAAATTAAAAATTAAAAATTAAAAATTAAAAATTAAAAATTAAAAATTAAAAATTAAAAATTAAAAATTAAAAATTAAAAAATAAAAATTGAAAATTAAAAACTAAAAATTAAAAATTAAAAATTAAAAATTAAAAATTAAAAATTAAAAATTAAAAATTAAAAATCAAAAATTAAAAATTAAAAATTAAAAATTAAGAATTAAAAATCAAAAAATAAAAATAAAAAATAAAAAATTAAAAATTAAAAATTAAAAATCAAAAATTAAAAATTAAAAATTAAAAATTAAAAATTAAAAATAAAAAATTTAAAATTAAAAATTAATAATTAAAAATTCAAAATTAAAAATTTAAAATTAAAAATTAAAAATTAAAAATTAAAAATTAAAAATTAAAAATAAAAAATTAAAAACTAAAAATTAAAAATTAAAAATTAAAAATTAAAAATTAAAAATTAAATATTAAAAATTAAAAATTAAAAATTAAAAATAAAAATTAAAAATTAAAAATTAAAAATTAAAAATTAAAAATTAAAAATTAAAAATTAAAAATTAAAAATTAAAAATTAAAAATTAAAAATTAAAAATTAAAAATTAAAAATTAAAAATTAAAAATTAAAAATTAAAAATTAAAAATTAAAAATTAAAAATTAAAAATTAAAAATTAAAATTAAAAATTAAAAATTAAAAATTAAAAATTAAAAATTAAAAATTAAAAATTAAAAATTAAAAATTAAAAATTAAAAATTAAAAATTAAAAATTAAAAATTAAAAATTAAAAATTAAAAATTAAAAATTAAAAATTAAAAATTAAAAATTAAAAATTAAAAATTAAAAATTAAAAATTAAAAATTAAAAATTAAAAATTAAATTAAAAATTAATTAATTAAAAATTAAAAATTAAAAATTAAAAATTAAAAATTAAAAATTAAAAATTAAAAATTAAAAATTAAAAATTAAAAATTAAAAATTAAAAATTAAAAATTAAAAATTAAAAATTAAAAATTAAAAATTAAAAATTAAAAATTAAAAACTAAAAATTAAAAATTAAAAATTAAAAATTAAAAATTAAAAATTAAAAATTAAAAATTAAAAATTAAAAATTAAAAATTAAAATTAAAAATTAAAAATTAAAAATTAAAAATTAAAAATTAAAAATTAAAAATTAAAAATTAAAAATTAAAAATTAAAAATTAAAAATTAAAAATTAAAAATTAAAAATTAAAATTAAAAATTAAAAATTAAAAATTAAAAATTAAAAATTAAAAATTAAAAATTAAAAATTAAAAATTAAAAATTAAAAATTAAAAATTAAAAATTAAAAATTAAAAATTAAAAATTAAAAATTAAAAATTAAAAATTAAAAATTAAAAATTAAAAATTAAAAATTAAAAATTAAAAATTAAAAACTAAAAACTAAAAATTAAAAATTAAAAATATAAATTTAAAATTACAAATAAAAAATTATAAATTACAAATTAAAAATTAAAAATTAAAAATTAAAATTAAAAATTAAAAATTAGAAATGAAAAATTAAAAATTAAAAATTAAAAATAAAAAATTAAAAACTAAAAATTAAAAATTAAAAATTAAAAATTAAAAATTAGAAATTAAAAATTAAAAATTAAAAATTAAAAATTAAGAATTAAAAATTAAAAATTAAAAATTAAAAATTAAAAATTAAAAATTAAAAATTAAAAATTAAAAATTAAAAATTAAAAATTAAAAATTAAAAATTAAAAATTAAAAATTAAAAATTAAAAACTAAAAATTAAAAATTAAAATTTAAAAATTAAAAATTAAAAATTAAAAATTAAAAATTAAAAATTAAAAATTAAAAATTAAAAATTAAAAATTAAAAATTAAAAATTAAAAATTAAAAATTAAAAATTAAAAATTAAAAATTATAAATTAGAAATTAAAAATTAAAAATTAAAAATTAAGAATTAAAAATTAAAAATTAAAAATTAAAAATTAAAAATTAAATATTAAAAATTAAAAATTAAAAATTAAAAATTAAAAAATAAAAATTAAAAATTAAAAATTAAAAATTTAAAATTAAAAATTAAAAATTAAAAATTAAAAATTAAAAATTAAAAATTAAAAATTAAAAATTAAAAATTAAAAATTAAAAATTAAAAATTAAAAATTAAAAATTAAAAATTAAAAATTAAAAAATTAAAAATTAAAAATTAAAAATTAAAAATTAAAAATTAAAAATTAAAAATTAAAAATTAAAAATTAAAAATTAAAAATTAAAAATTAAAAATTAAAAATTAAAAATTAAAAATTAAAAATTAAAAATTAAAATTAAAAATTAAAAATTAAAAATTAAAAATTAAAAATTAAAAATTAAAAATTAAAAATTAAAAATTAAAAATTAAAAATTAAAAATTAAAAATTAAAAATTAAAAAATAAAAATTAAAAATTAAAAATTAAAAATTAAAAATTAAAAATTAAAAATTAAAAATTAAAAATTAAAAATTAAAAATTAAAAATTAAAAACTAAAAACTAAAAATTAAAAATATAAATTTAAAATTACAAATTAAAAATTATAAGTTACAAATTAGAAATTAAAAATTAAAAATTAAAATTAAAAATTAAAAATTAGAAATGAAAAATTAAAAATTAAAAATTAAAAATTAAAAATTAAAAATTAAAAATTAAAAATTAAAAATTAGAAATTAAAAATTAAAAATTAAGAATTAAAAATTAAAACTTAAAATTAAAAATTAAAATTAAAAATTAAAAATTAAAAATTAAAAATTGAAAATTAAAAATTAAAAATTAAAAATTAAAAATTAAAAATTAAAAATTAAAAATTAAAAATTAAAAATTAAAAATTAAAAATTAAAAATTAAAAATTACAAATTAAAAATTAAAAATTAAAAATTAAAAATTAAAAATTAAAAATTAAAAATTAAAAATTAAAAATTAAAAATTTAAAATTAAAAATTAAAAATTAAAAATTAAAAATTAAAAATTAAAAATTAAAAATTAAAAATTAAAAATTAAAAATTAAAAATTAAAAATTAAAAATTAAAAATTAAAAATTAAAAATTTAAAATTAAAAATTAAAAATTAATAATTAAAAATTAAAACTTAAAAATTAAAAATTAAAAATTAAAAATTAAATATTAAAAATTAAAAATTAAAAATTAAAAATTAAAAAATAAAAATTAAAAATTAAAAATTAAAAATTAAAAATTAAAAATTAAAAATTAAAAATTAAAAATTAAAAATTAAAAATTAAAAATTAAAAATTAAAAATTAAAAATTAAAAATTAAAAATTAAAAATTAAAAATTAAAAATTAAAATTAAAAATTAAAAATTAAAAGTTAAAAATTAAAAATTAAAAATTAAAAATTAAAAATTAAAAATTAAAAATTAAAAATTAAAAATTAAAAATTAAAAATTAAAAATTAAAAATTAAAAATAAAAAATTAAAAATTAAAAATTAAAAATTAAAAATTAAAAATTAAAAATTAAAAATTTAAAATTTAAAATTTAAAATTAAAAATTAAAAATTAAAAACTAAAAATTATTAATTAAAAATTAAAAATTTCAAATTAAAAATTAAAAATTAAAAATTAAAAACTAAAAATTAAAAACTAAAAATTAAAAATTAAAAATTAAAAATCAAAAATTAAAAATTAAAAATTAAAAATTAAAAATTAAAAATTAAAAATTAAAAATTAAAAATTAAAAATTAAAAATTAAAAATTAAAAATTAAAAATTAAAAATTAAAAATTAAAAATTAAAAATTAAAAATTAAAAATTAAAAATTAAAAATTAAAAATTAAAAATTAAAAATTAAAAATTAAAAATTAAAAATTAAAAATCAAAAATTAAAAATTAAAAATTAAAAATTAAAAATTAAAAATTAAAAATTAAAAATTAAAAATTAAAAATTAAAAATTAAAAATTAAAAATTAAAAATTAAAAATTAAAAATTAAAAATTAAAAATTAAAAATTAAAAATTAAAAATTAAAAATTAAAAATTAAAAATTAAAAATTAAAAATTAAAAATTAAAAATTAAAAATTAAAAATTAAAAATTAAATATTAAAAATTAAAAATTAAAAATTAAAAAATAAAAA
>CAVMKG010000656.1:5000-28116 GCA_963682025.1 Cordilura impudica
TAAAAATTAAAAATTAAAAATTAAAAATTAAAAATTAAAAATTAAAAATTAAAAATTAAAAATTAAAAATTAAAAATTAAAAATTAAAAATTAAAAATTAAAAATTAAAAATTAAAAATTATAAATTAAAAATTAAAAATTAAAAATTCAAAAATTAAAAATTAAAAATTAAAAATCAAAAATTAAAACTTAAAAATTAAAAATTAAAAATTAAAAATTAAAAATTAAAAATTAAAAATTAAAAATTAAAAATTAAAAATTAAAAATTAAAAATTAAAAATTAAAAATTAAAAATTAAAAATTAAAAATTAAAAATTAAAAATTAAAAATTAAAAATTAAAAATTAAAAATTAAAAATTAAAAATTAAAAATTAAAAATTAAAAATTAAAAATTAAAAATTAAAAATTAAAAATTAAAAATTAAAAATTAAAAATTAAAAATTAAAAATTAAAAATTAAAAATTAAAAATTAAAAATTAAAAATTAAAAATTAAAAATTCAAAATTAAAAATTACAAATAATAAATTAAAAATTAAAAATTAAAAATTAAAAAATAAAAATTAAAAATTAAAAATTAAAAATTAAAAATTAAAAATTAAAAATTAAAAATTAAAAATTAAAAATTAAAAATTAAAAATTAAAAATTAAAAATTAAAAATTAAAAATTAAAAATTAAAAATTAAAAATTAAAAATTAAAAATTAAAAATTAAAAATTAAAAATTAAAAATTAAAAATTAAAAATTAAAAATTAAAAATTAAAAATTAAAAATTAAAAATTAAAAATTAAAAATTAAAAATTAAAAATTAAAAATTAAAAATTAAAAATTAAAAATTAAAAATTAAAAATTAAAAATTAAAAATTAAAAATTAAAAATTAAAAATTAAAAATTTAAAATTAAAAATTAAATATTTAAAATTAAAAATTGAAAATTTAAAATTAAAAATTAAAAATAAAAAATTAAAAATTCAAAATTAAAAATTAAAAATTAAAATTTAAAAATTAAAAATTAAAAACTAAAAACTAAAAATTAAAAATAAAAATTTAAAATTTAAAAATTAAAAATTAAATATTAAAAATTAAAAATTAAAAATTAAAAATTAAAAATTTTAAATTAAAAATTAAAAATTTTAAATTAAAAATTAAAAATTAAAAACTAAAAATTAAAAATTAAAAATTAAAAATTACAAATTAAAAATTAAAAATTAAAAATTAAAAATTAAAAATTAAAAATTAAAAATTAAAAATTAAAAATTAAAAATTTAAATTAAAAATTAAAAATTAAAAATTAAAAATTAAAAATTTAAAATTAAAAATTTAAAATTAAAAATTAAAAATTAAAAATTAAAAATTAAAAACTAAAAATTAAAAATTAAAAATTAAAAATTAAAAATTAAAAATTAAAAATTAAAAATTAAAAATTAAAAATTAAAAATTAAAAATTAAAAATTAAAAATTAAAAATTAAAAATTAAAAATTAAAAATTAAAAATTAAAAATTAAAAATTAAAAATTAAAAATTAAAAATTAAAAATTAAAAATTAAAAATTAAAAATTAAAAATTAAAAATTAAAAATTAAAAATTAAAAATTAAAAATTAAAAATTAAAAATTAAAAATTAAAAATTAAAAATTAAAAATTAAAAATTAAAAATTAAAAAACAAAAATGAAAAATTAAAAATTAAAAATTGAAAATTAAAAATTAAAAATTAAAAATTAAAAATTAAAAATTAAAAATTAAAAATTAAAAATTAAAAATCAAAAATTAAAAATTAAAAATTAAAAATTAAAAATTAAAAATTAAAAATTAAAAATTAAAAATTAAAAATTAAAAATTAAAAATTAAAAATTAAAAATTAAAAATTAAAAATTAAAAATTAAAAATTAAAAATTAAAAATTAAAAATTAAAAATTAAAAATTAAAAATTAAAAATTAAAAATTAAAAATTAAAAATTAAAAATTAAAAATTAAAAATTAAAAATTAAAAATTAAAAATTAAAAATTAAAAATTAAAAATTAAAAATTAAAAATTAAAAATTAAAAATTAAAAATTAAAAATTAAAAATTAAAAAATAAAAATTAATAATTAAAAATTAAAAATTAAAAATTAAAAATTAAGAATTAAAAATTAAAAATTAAAAATTAAAAATTAAAAATTAAAAATTAAAAATTAAAAAATAAAAACTAAAAATTAACAAGTAAGAGTGTTAAATTCGGCTGTGCCGAATCTTTGATACCCTCCACCTCGGTTTGAGTCTTGATAATAAATGTAAATGAAAAAGTAAACAATTTGTTAAACTTAATACCAAATTATTTCAGCAAATTCTTTGGGTTGGTTTTCTTCTTTTCTATTATTTCGGATTTATTTCGGTGTTTGCTTTTTGGTCATCGTGGTTGCTGATCGGCATGCATTTTGGTTATATACCTATATGCATGCGTTTCCGGTTATATGACATAACTTCTCGTTTAATTTAGTTTTTGCTAATTAAATAGCTCGCCCTAACCTCCATTGCAAAGGTAATGGTTGTGTAGAGTGGCTATATGCATTAAATCGTGCTAATTGGAGATGGCTGTATAGTTTCTTTTAACTGGCCAAATATTTCTTCATTGTGGCCATATAGGTCGGATGGAGTAACAAAATAATAACCAAAAAAAAAGCTCTCTCAACTTTTTTTTTAAAATATTGCCATATTTTGAAAACAGAGAATAAATTTATAATAATAAATAATCAAATTAGGGATGAAAAACGCAAAAAACGAAAAGTCCCAAACATTTTAAATAAAATAATTTAATGTTATCTTTATTTTCTGAAAAACTTCAAATTTTCATCCAAAAAAAATTGTGAAAATTTATATATAAAAAATAACATTCTCATAAAATTACGTTTACTTATGTAACAATTTTTATGTTAGCAATTCTTAAATATCATTTGAGGTTTTCTTAAATTCATTGAATTTAAATTAATATCGACAAATCTGTTTTTCTATTTATTTAAATTGTAAAGGAGTGGCATCTCTGTCAAAATAAGCGAAAAACACAAAGAATAGAAAAAAACAAATTACTTCGTGTTTGACAGGATGATTTTATGTTTATGTTTAATATCTTTATTTTTTTTTACTAATATTTCTGTTTATTTATTTGAAAATGAAATAATGAACTGAATATGCTATTTAATTTTTTTATTTATATAAAAAAGTTTTTTAATTAAAGCAAAATATTTTCACTATTTCATGATTTTTATTTATGTATGACGAAATTTCAACCTAAAAATTTAAGTTTTTATCGATTGGATAAACAACACAAAAATGGTTGTCGTTTAGATAACAACAACAGCTGACTTTAATAATAGCGAATATCGTTTCAAAATTTTACTGATAATTTTGCAATTTTCTTTTTTTTTACAATTCGACTATCTTTCAAAGAAGTTACTGAATCGCGGTACTGAAAAGTTATTAATATCTCCTGAATGGCAATATTTTTTTTAAATGTAAACATTTTTAAATGTAAAGATATTTCTAAATTTAAAATTATTATTTCCGACGTTTTGATATGATTTTCTGAAACTCAATTAATATTTTCTAATTTATAATTGGAAATTTTATTTTCAGTTTTTATTATAATTGATATTTTCTTAAATTTGAATGGAAAATTTAAAAAGTGAAATTTTGTATTTATGTGAATAATAATGCTTTATTAATTATAAACAATTTTTAAAAATTAGATGTAATCGCAATCAGATATTTTATAGGTAAAGCAGAATAATAATTCTATATAACTATGTAGAACTGTTTTGTAAGCAAAAAACTCATTGACGAACTCGGTAACTCTATTTTGTAAAGACAACAAAAAGTTAACCCCCCAATCTCACATCACACTGAAATTGTAAAATCGTTGTGTACGTATTATCAACGAAAAATTGTTCGAATTAGTGGAATCCATCGCCATTAAATTTTATGCTCAAACATCTGACTGCAATCTCATTTTTAAAATGTTGTCGAAGCGTAAACTTGAAAAAATTTGTATACTTCTCTATCTTATTTTAATTTAAGTAGAGTTACCAAGTTTATTATACAGGCACATGTTTGAGGGAAAATGTTTACATTTATTATTATTAGTATTATTTTAATAATAGTTAATAATATTTATGCTCTATAATTAACAAACTTGCGTTTTTGTATGCGCATTTCAAAAAATAAATCATTATAATAGATTTAACAAGTTAAAACTTTAATTACAATTTTACAGAATCCAGTAAATTTGCATTAAATTTATAACAGGGTAACATTAATCATCGTTAGTGTCTGCCACTATTCGCACGAAAAATTTGGTGCCATTAGTGTGACCACTGCGGAAAATGTGTGTGTATTAGTAAAAAAAATGTGAGTGTATTGAGTTTTTCGAACTTGCAGTGTGATGTGAGATTGGTGGGTAATATGCCAAACTTATGTTCATATTTGTAAAAGAATAATGAAAAAACGTATGAAATAAAAGACCAACCCGTGCATACTCTTAACATTGTTCTGTATGATATCTAGTTGAAAATATTAACATTCATGTTAAAATAGAAATAACTATTGCAAAGCTAATAAGAACAACAATTGTGGCGCCATCTACTGTGGCATAGTCACGCTGAGCAAAATGAAGTGACACTCTGTTATACAAAAGAAATGTATTTTCCCCACAACAAAATACTGCAGAATTTTATGTAAATAAAATAACCGATTTATTTCTAACATGCAGTTACTATGAATATACATACATACATATATATAATATATGTACATTATTTGTATTATTTAATATGTGTATGTATGTATATTTAAATATTACACACAAAAAATACAACATCAAACGTTATTTTTGTGTTTTTCTCTTTAAATAAATTAATACATAAATTTTTTTGCTAAATTTACATTTGGGCAATTCACAACAGGTGTTGTATATTGTATGTTGTATTGAAATACACAATACAATCATTTGTTGTGAACACTCAGTTGTATTTTCATAGTGTAAAACGCTTTCTTTAGTAATTTTCGATCCAACGAGGAAAGATCGCTTCGTCGCTTCTGCTATTTTGTATAAGAGAAAACACTTGTCAGTGTTTGCTTTTTGGTCATGAGATATACCCTGGAGTTTTAGTTACGTACCTCTTGCATTTTTATTTATAATGAAAAAAAAAATGTTAAATGTTTTGGTTGGTACTGAAAGAGAAAATACATACTAAAAATATAAACATTAATTTTTATATAAATAAACTTATCGATGTATTTGCGTTATTTGCATTATTTGCCATATTTTATTTTATAATTATTTATGCTGATAATATTCTATGTATTTGTTTTTTCTTTTTCATAAAAACTGGCATTCACTTGGAACTGATATGTTATGATACAATATACAACATTTACTAAACATAGCAAATGAAGTTGGATCGTGTATCAGATTTTTCAGTGAAAATTACCAACAACAATTTTACACTACTGTAAAGTGATACACGATACAAGAGATACAACGATACATTACCCATTGTGAATTGCCCAATTGTTTTTTTTATTAACAACTAGGTATTTTAGCATTATTTGCTTTAGATGTTGTTGAATTTTTACTCCCTTTATATTAACTCGTAGTGTCTGCTTGTCGAAAAAATTTTGGATCGATTTTAACCACTTTCCCGTGACCCAATCGATCTGAAATTTTGCAGGCAGGCTTGTGGCAATGACAGAAATGATCTAACATATTTTTTTAGTGATGCCAAAACAATGGAAACTTTTAAATTTTTCTACCAGAGTTGATAAAAAAATGTACAAAGGGTTTGTTTTTGTTATATTATTACCACAACGACCACAAAAACAACAAGTCCAGCTATGAAAACAATGCAACATTTAGAATAACAACAAGAACAATATAGAAATATCATGTTTTTCATTTTTTTTTTACTTTTTCAGAGATTTCCCTGGACCTGTTCCACCGATTTTAATGATTTTTGAAGTAGAAATCTTTCCATGAATTTGGTGAATCATTCTCACTAAAAATGATCACTGTAGCTGCACTATTGAGGGCGTGATCGTGACAAGAACAACATAGAAAATTATTTTTTTTTCAAGACTTTTTTAGTTCTTCATTCAAATCTCGGGCCCTAATCGACCGATTTGGACGATTTTAAATAGCAAACTTCTCAGGATGTTAGTGAATCATTTTTATGTCAACGAGTACCCTAGCTGCCGGATTGATGCCGTCATCGTGATTTCCACAGACGGACAGACGGACATCGCTATATCAACTCCGGTTGTTATAAGGATCACAAATATATAAATTTTATGGGGTCCAAAATTTTTTTTCTAATTATTACAAACGGAATGACAAACTTATATATACCCTCTGCACACTGGAGTGGAGGGTATAACAACTCTACAACAGCAACAATGACAGTCATATGTTTTTCAAATAGGAAAAAACTGTTTATGTGTTAGTTTCGGTCATTCCCCAGTATGCATTGAAATATTATTTCTCCAATGTTGGCGAAAAGTTAAGTTCTTAAATTGATGTCAAATGTAATTCTCAACTTGGGTTGAACAATTTTTCTCCTTGTTTGCTTTCAACTTGACATCAAGTTGAGACTTAACATTTTTTCCAATCTTTGAGAAACATTTTTACTCTCAATTGGATATCCAACACTTTTCTCCACTTGAGACCAAACATTTTTTCAACTTGAATACGATTTGTGTTAAGTCTGAGATATTATTTAAATATGTCATAATTAATAAATTAAATTAAAAAATGCCAAAAAAGTACAAATAAATCATTGATATATTTTTAATTATTTCTGCTTTTTGTCGAATTTTTCAAAAAATGTACAACTAATTAATTCATTTATTTTTAATTCTAGATTTTAAAAAATGTACATAATATGTACATTTAATGTTAAATATGTACATAGTAATGTTAAATATATAATGAAATTAAATTGAAACATTAAAAAAAGTACATTGTTTTCATTTCTAAAATTAGTATAATATTTTTTAATATGGCAATTCCGTACCTTCCATTTGATACCGATTGGAAATATTTCTTTGCTATCAAGTTGAGAATCACAAATTTCTCAATTTGATAACTATGAAAATCGCCATATAAAAAATGTGCCTTTTAAGTTGAGAAGACTATATTCGAACTATTGAGGGCATTTGAGAATTAACGTTGGAGATTTGAGAAATGTATTTGATCTCAAATGCACCTCAAGTTGATAGCAAACAAAAATGTTTATTGGGACATTTATTGTAGGGTCGTTTGCACACACACAAAAAATAGAAAATAAATTGTCAATAAGCAAAGCAAGTGGCTTCGAAATTCGATGATGCCAGTTAATCATTTTTGTTCACGCGGAATTTATAATTGGAGGAATTTTTTCTCGAGAAATGTATTTTCCGTGAGAAAGAAATTCCTTGAGAATATTCATAATTGGGATGAATAACTTTTAATTGGAACTTTTTAGTCAGAATAAATCATAATTCTAGTTAGATATTGGTTAATATTTAATTAGAAAAAATATTGTGGTGGCATCTACGCAATTATTGAGGCAGTCACGGAAAAATTAAATGCAAGTCTGTTTTTTTTAATATAACAAAAATGGATTTTCCCTTTAACAAAATATGGCAGAATTCTTTATAAATGAAATGCAAAATGGAAAATCAATTTTGTGCTAATTCTTAACAAAATTAATAAAATATATTTATATGTATTATTATATTTATTAATATTTGTAATTTTATTTGACACAATTTCACACACATTTTTACAGATCAACTGTTTTAATTACAAAAAATATTGTGGTGGCATCTACGCAATTATTGAGGCTGTCACGGAAAAATTAAATGCAAGTCTGTTTTTTTTTTAATATAACAAAAATGGATTTTCCCTTTAACAAAATATGGCAGAATTCTTTATAAATGAAATGCAAAATGGAAAATCAATTTTGTGCTAATTCTTAACAAAATTAATAAAATATATATATATGTATTATTATATTTATTAATATTTGTAATTTTATTTGACACAATTTCACACACAGTTTTACAGATCAACTGTTTTCAACTGATTTAGAAGTTTTCTGTTTTTGAAACAGTAGTGCCAATTTGTAACATTTTGTGATGTAATGAAAATCGCAGAATAATAAGTTAATACACAATAAAAAATATTAAATTTTTAAGTTTTATATACATATTGCAATAAAAAAAACTTTGGTAAATTTACATTGAAGATGGTCAGAAATGAATGAGAAAAAATATATAGGCATTTTAGAAAAGCACATTTAATATTAAACTTTATGCACAAAATATATGGGTTTTTGTTGTTTCGAATTTAACTGTGGCTCTAAGTGAAAAGTTTTAGACCGATCGTATATTACATCTTGAGGATCCTCACCTAATATTTTCAAATATTTTAAATTCTTTTTAACTCATTTAACCTCATTACGAAAATAGTAAAACAGTAAATATGGAAAATCCACGCACCTCAAAAAATTGTTTTCTATGAAATAAATTAAAGACATTTCATATTATACAATTTTCTTTCAAAAATGTATCAATTATTGCAAATTTGAAATTTGACATATATTATTTGTACATATATTTGTATAGATTTCGCAGTATGAAAAGAACTATTATTTCTTTATTTAGAATATATGTAAGTATTGCTCGCAAAAAAATGCAACATCATGAATGAAACACATAGACGACTGCTGGCAGCAGCATTTGTAGTCGTATAGTCAGCTACTTGATTTTTCTGAATACGACAGCAACATATAATACAAATTCATTTTTATTTAAATATACAATTACTTTTACTTATTTAAAATGCATTAGTACAACGTAAAAATAAATAAATTAGTTTAACGCCTTTTGATTATAGCCTTTCATTTTGCGATTTTTTTTTTAAACAAAATAAAATATTTCATAGCAATAACTTCTTTTACATATTTTGTTATATTGTCAACACTATTTTTGTTTTGTAGCCAACAAAACACACTTGCAGTTTTTTTTTCTATTTGAAGAACATATGACTGCCATTGTTGATGTTGTAGAGTTGTTTTTTTTTTTGATTTTGTTTCGTTAACTCTTTTGTATTAAAGCACCTCCAATATATGTATCCATTTTAGTTTGCAAATTCAGTATATTTATAATTTATTACTTACAGCAAAAAATAATAGAAACAATTTTATCAGTTATGCTTACGAAACTATATAAATAGACTTGAAGTTGGCTGCAAAAGCAGTAGCCTGTGTAAAGAACAAGTTAGCGACATGTAACTGTTACATAACGTGTCAGCCTTTTCTTCACATGAAAAGTATTGGAACGTTCCGGTTACGTTCGGCAACTGTTTTAAATTATTTTCATGTAAAAAAAACAACTGACTCGTTACGGTTACGGTTAGAAAACATTGACCTTTTATATGTATTATAATGCTATGAATGCATTTATCTTTATTTTATTTTATTTATATATTCTTTTTTTTTGTATTGTATATTATTTTTTTTTATTATTATTACTATTTCATTTAATTATTTTTTTCTTTAAATAAATTAATACATAAAAATTTGTTTTTTAAATTATTGGTGAACTTTTACTCCCTTTATTTACTGCCTTTATATTAACTGGTAGTGTCTGCTTGTCGACAAAATTTTGGATCGATTTTTAGCCCCTTTCCCGTGAGCCAATCGATCTGAAATTTTGCATGCAGGCTCGTGGCAATGACAGAAATGATCTAACAAATTTTTTTAGTGATGCCAAAACAATGGAAACTTTTAAAATTTTCTACCAGAGTTCACAAAAAAATGTACAAAGGGTTTGTTTTTATTATATTATTACCACAACGACCACAAAAGCAACAAGTCCAGCTATGACAACAATGCAACATTTAGAATAACAACAGGAACAATATGGAAACATCATGTTTTTCATTTTTTTTTTAATTTTTCATAGATTTACCTGGACCTGTTCCACCGATTTTAATGATTTTTGAAGTAGAAATCTTCCCATGAATTTGGTGAATCATTCTCACTAAAAATTATCAACCTAGCTATCCTATTGAGGGCGTGATCGTGACAAGAACAACATAGAAAATTATATTTTTTCAAGACTTTTTTTAGTTCTTCATTCAAATCTCGGGCCCTAATCGACCGATTTGGACGATTTTAAATAGCAAACTTTTCAGGATGTTAATGAATCATTTTTTATGCCAACGAGCACCCTAGCTGCCCGATTGATGCCGTCATCGTGATTTCCACAGACGGACAGACGGACAGACGGACATCGCTATATCAACTCCGGTTGTTATAAGGATCACAAATATATATATTTTATGGGGTCCAAATTTTTTTTTCTAATTATTACAAACGGAATGACAAACTTATATATACCCTCTGCACACTGGAGTGGAGGGTATAAAAATGTGAGTGTATTGAGTTTTTCGAACTTGCAGTGTGATGTGAGATTGGTGGGTAATATGCCAAACTTATGTTCATATTTGTAAAAGAATAATGAAAAAACGTATGAAATAAAAGACCAACCCGTGTATACTCTTAACATTGTTCTGTATGATATCTAGTTGAAAATATTAACATTCATGTTAAAATAGAAATAACTATTGCAAAGCTAACAAGTAAGAAAATTATAGTCGGTCTAGACCGACTATACGATACCCTATACCATGTGTTTAGAAACCCTATCTCTTAGGCCCAACTAACTGGACATAGAAAATAACCAAAACCAAATTTGAGTGGGATTTTATTAATTTTTTTGGCTGCAAATATGAAAAAGTTAATATCGGATGCTATATCTATATAGGGACTAGGTCCAAAAATGGACCGATCCTGATCACGTTTGGTAAAGTCTCTTGTATTTTGCAAAAATATATACAAACAAAATTTGAGAAGAATCAGTGCAATATTTTTGTTTTTTAATAGATTTAAGTGAAGATCGGGAAGCAGCTCTATATGGGGTCAAAGGGATAATTTTTGGACTACTCATTAATGGATGTAGTGAACGCATACAAACCCTATTTGAGTAAGATCTATATGACAATTTGGATCTTATGGCAATTTATGTCGATTTCATATGGGTAATTTGTATGGGGGCTAGGTCTGAACATGGACCGATTCTCACCAATTTCAATAGCGTTCATCCCATGGCCGACAAAAGAAAAATTCCAAATTTCATCAAAATATATTCATATTTGCGACCTGCAGTTTGATTACAAGCTTTACATGGACACACAGACGGACGGACGGACGGACGGACGGACATCATTAAATCGAATCAGATAGTGATTCTGATTCGATCGGTATAATTAAAGATGGGTGTAGGTCAAATATTTTTGGTTGTTACAAACAGCAGCACAAAGTCATTATACCCAAACCACATAGTGGTATAGGGTATAATTAGAACAAACAAAAATTATGGCGGCATCTACTGTGGCATAGTCACGCTGAGCAAAATGAAGTGACACTCTGTTAATACAAAAGAAATGTATTTTCCCCACAACAAAATACTGCAGAATTTTATGTAAATAAAATAACCGATTTATTTCTAACATGCAGTTACTATGAATATACATACATACATATATATAATATATGTACATTATTTGTATTATTTAATAAGTGTATGTATGTATATTTAAATATTACACACAAAAAATACAACATCAAACGTTACTTTTGTGTTTTTCTCTTTAAATAAATTAATACATAAATTTTTTTGCTAAATTTACATTTGGGCAATTCACAACAGGTGTTGTATATTGTATGTTGTATTGAAATACACAATACAATCATTTGTTGTGAACACTCAGTTGTATTTTCATATTGTAAAACGCTTTCTTTAGTAATTTTCGATCCAACGAGGAAAGATCGCTTCGTCGCTTCTGCTATTTTGTATAAGAGAAAACACTTGTCAGTGTTTGCTTTTTGGTCGTGAGATATACCCTGGAGTTTTAGTTACGTACCTCTTGCATTTTAATTTATAATGAAAAAAAAAAAAATGTTAAATGTTTTGGTTGGTACTGAAAGAGAAAATACATACTAAAAATATAAACATTAATTTTTATATAAATAAACTTATCGATGTATTTGCGTTATTTGCATTATTTGCCATATTTTATTTTATAATTATTTATGCTGATAATATTCTATGTATTTGTTTTTTCTTTTTCATAAAAACTGGCATTCACTTGGAACTGATATGTTATGATACAATATACAACATTTACTAAACATAGCAAATGAAGTTGGATCGTGTATCAGATTTTTCAGTGAAAATTACCAACAACAATTTTACACTACTGTAAAGTGATACACGATACAAGAGATACAACGATACATTACCCATTGTGAATTGCCCAATTGTTTTTTTTATTAACAACTAGGTATTTTAGCATTATTTGCTTTAGATGTTGTTGAATTTTTACTCCCTTTATATTAACTCGTAGTGTCTGCTTGTCGAAAAAATTTTGGATCGATTTTAACCACTTTCCCGTGACCCAATCGATCTGAAATTTTGCAGGCAGGCTTGTGGCAATGACAGAAATGATCTAACATATTTTTTTAGTGATGCCAAAACAATGGAAACTTTTAAATTTTTCTACCAGAGTTGATAAAAAAATGTACAAAGGGTTTGTTTTTGTTATATTATTACCATAACGACCACAAAAACAACAAGTCCAGCTATGAAAACAATGCAACATTTAGAATAACAACAAGAACAATATAGAAATATCATGTTTTTCATTTTTTTTTTACTTTTTCAGAGATTTCCCTGGACCCGTTTCACCGATTTTAATGATTTTTGAAGTAGAAATCTTTCCATGAATTTGGTGAATCATTCTCACTAAAAATGATCACTGTAGCTGCACTATTGAGGGCGTGATCGTGACAAGAACAACATAGAAAATTATTTTTTTTTCAAGACTTTTTTAGTTCTTCATTCAAATCTCGGGCCCTAATCGACCGATTTGGACGATTTTAAATAGCAAACTTCTCAGGATGTTAGTGAATCATTTTTATGTCAACGAGTACCCTTGCTGCCGGATTGATGCCGTCATCGTGATTTCCACAGACGGACAGACGGACATCGATATATCTACTCCGGTTGTTATAAGGATCACAAATATATAAATTTTATGGGGTCCAAAATTTTTTTTCTAATTATTACAAACGGAATGACAAACTTATGTATACCCTCTGCACACTGGAGTGGAGGGTATAACAACTCTACAACAGCAACAATGACAGTCATATGTTTTTCAAATAGGAAAAAACTGTTTATGTGTTAATTTCGGTCATTCCCCAGTATGCATTGAAATATTATTTCTCCAATGTTGGAGAAAAGTTAAGTTCTTAAATTGATGTCAAATGTAATTCTCAACTTGGGTTGAACAATTTTTCTCCTTGTTTGCTTTCAACTTGACATCAAGTTGAGACTTAACATTTTTTCCAATCTTTGAGAAACATTTTTACTCTCAATTGGATATCCAACACTTTTCTCCACTTGAGACCAAACATTTTTTCAACTTGAATACGATTTGTGTTAAGTCTGAGATATTTTTTAAATATGTCATAAATAATAAATTAAATTAAAAAATGCCAAAAAAGTACAAATAAATCATTGATATATTTTTAATTATTTCTGCTTTTTGTCGAATTTTTCAAAAAATGTACAACTAATTAATTCATTTATTTTTATTCTAGATTTTAAAAAATGTACATAATATGTACATTTAATGTTAAATATGTACATAGTAATGTTAAATATATAATGAAATTAAATTGAAACATTAAAAAAAGTACATTGTTTTCATTTCTAAAATTAGTATAATATTTTTTAATATGGCAATTCCGTACCTTCCATTTGATACCGATTGGAAATATTTCTTTGCTATCAAGTTGAGAATCACAAATTTCTCAATTTGATAACTATGAAAATTGCCATATAAAAATGTGCCTTTTAAGTTGAGAAGACTATATTCGAACTATTGAGGGCATTTGAGAATTAACGCTGGAGATTTGAGAAATGTATTTGATCTCAAATGCACCTCAAGTTGATAGCAAACAAAAATGTTTATTGGGACATTTATTGTAGGGTCGTTTGCACACACACAAAAAATAGAAAATAAATTGTCAATAAGCAAAGCAAGTGGCTTCGAAATTCGATGATGCCAGTTAATCATTTTTTGTTCACGCGGAATTTATAATTGGAGGAATTTTTTTCTCGAGAAATGTATTTTCCGTGAGAAAGAAATTCCTTGAGAATATTCATAATTGGGATGAATAACTTTTAATTGGAACTTTTTAGTCAGAATAAATCATAATTCTAGTTAGATATTGGTTAATATTTAATTAGAAAAAATATTGTGGTGGCATCTACGCAATTATTGAGGCAGTCACGGAAAAATTAAATGCAAGTCTGTTTTTTTTAATATAACAAAAATGGATTTTCCCTTTAACAAAATATGGCAGAATTCTTTATAAATGAAATGCAAAATAGAAAATCAATTTTGTGCTAATTCTTAACAAAATTAATAAAATATATATATGTATTATTATATTTATTAATATTTGTAATTTTATTTGACATAATTTCACACACAGTTTTACAGATCAACTGTTTTAATTAGAAAAAATATTGTGGTGGCATCTACGCAATTATTGAGGCAGTCACGGAAAAATTAAATGCAAGTCTGTTTTTTTTAATATAACAAAAATGGATTTTCCCTTTAACAAAATATGGCAAATTCTTTATAAATGAAATGCAAAATGGAAAATCAATTTTGTGCTAATTCTTAACAAAATTAATAATATATATATATATGTATTATTATATTTATTAATATTTGTAATTTTATTTGACACAATTTCACACACAGTTTTACAGATCAACTGTTTTCAACTGATTTAGCAGTTTTCTGTTTTTGAAACAGTAGTGCCAATTTGTAACATTTTGTGATGTAATGAAAATCGCAGAATAATAAGTTAATACACAATAAAAAATATTAAATTTTTAAGTTTTATATACATATTGCAATAAAAAAAACTTTGGTAAATTTACATTGAAGATGGTCAGAAATGAATGAGAAAAATATATAGACATTTTAGAAAAGCACATTTAATGTTAAACTTTATGCACAAAATATATGGGTTTTTGTTGTTTCGAATTTAACTGTGGCTCTAAGTAAAAAGTTTTAGACCGATCGTATATTACATCTTGAGGATCCTCACCTAATATTTTCAAATATTTTAAATTCTTTTTAACTCATTTAACCTCATTACGAAAATAGTAAAACAGTAAATATGGAAAATCCACGCACCTCAAAAAATTGTTTTCTATGAAATAAATTAAAGACATTTCATATTATACAATTTTCTTTCAAAAATGTATCAATTATTGCAAATTTGAAATTTGACATATATTATTTGTACATATATTTGTATAGATTTCGCAGTATGAAAAGAACTATTATTTCTTTATTTAGAATATATGTAAGTATTGCTCGCAAAAAAATGCAACATCATGAATGAAACACATAGACGACTGCTGGCAGCAGCATTTGTAGTCGTATAGTCAGCTACTTGATTTTTCTGAATACGACAGCAACATATAATACAAATTCATTTTTATTTAAATATACAATTACTTTTACTTATTTAAAATGCATTAGTACAACGTAAAAATAAATAAATTAGTTTAACGCCTTTTGATTATAGCCTTTCATTTTGCGATTTTTTTTTTAAACAAAATAAAATATTTCATAGCAATAACTTCTTTTACATATTTTGTTATATTGTCAACACTATTTTTGTTTTGTAGCCAACAAAACACACTTGCAGTTTTTTTTTCTATTTGAAGAACATATGACTGCCATTGTTGATGTTGTAGAGTTGTTTTTTTTTTATTTTGTTTCGTTAACTCTTTTGTATTAAAGCACCTCCAATATATGTATCCATTTTAGTTTGCAAATTCAGTATATTTATAATTTATTACTTACAGCAAAAAATAATAGAAACAATTTTATCAGTTATGCTTACGAAACTATATAAATAGACTTGAAGTTGGCTGCAAAAGCAGTAGCCTGTGTAAAGAACAAGTTAGCGACATGTAACTGTTACGTAACGTGTCAGCCTTTTTTTCACATGAAAAGTATTGGGACGTTCCGGTTACGTTCGGTAACTGTTTTAAATGATTTTCATGTAAAAAAAACAACTGACTCGTTACGGTTACGGTTAGAAAACATTGACCTTTTATATATATTATAATGCTATGAATGCATTTATTTTTATTTTATTTTATTTATATATTCTTTTTTTTTTGTATTGTATATTATTTTTTTTTATTATTATTACTATTTCATTTAATTATTTTTTTTCTTTAAATAAATTAATACATAAAAATTTGTTTTTTAAATTATTGGTGAACTTTTACTCCCTTTATTTACTGCCTTTATATTAACTGGTAGTGTCTGGTTGTCGACAAAATTTTGGATCGATTTTTAGCCCCTTTCCCGTGAGCCAATCGATCTGAAATTTTGCATGCAGGCTCGTGGCAATGACAGAAATGATCTAACAAATTTTTTTAGTGATGCCAAAACAATGGAAACTTTTAAAATTTTCTACCAGAGTTCACAAAAAAATGTACAAAGGGTTTGTTTTTATTATAACGGGTGATTTTTTTGAGGTTAGGATTTTCATGCATTAGTATTTGACAGATCACGTGGGATTTCAGACATGGTGTCAAAGAGAAAGATGCTCAGTATGCTTTGACATTTCATCATGAATAGACTTACTAACGAGCAACGCTTGCAAATCATTGAATTTTATTACCAAAATCAGTGTTCGGTTCGAAATGTGTTTCGCGCTTTACGTCCGATTTATGGTCTACATAATCGACCAAGTGAGCAAACAATTAATGCGATTGTGACCAAGTTTCGCACTCAGTTTACTTTATTGGACATTAAACCAACCACACGAATGCGTACAGTGCGTACAGAAGAGAATATTGCGTCTGTTTCTGAGAGTGTTACTGAAGACCGTGAAATGTCGATTCGTCGCCGTTCGCAGCAATTGGGTTTGTGTTATTCGACCACATGGAAGATTTTACGCAAAGATCTTGGTGTAAAACCGTATAAAATACAGCTCGTGCAAGAACTGAAGCCGAACGATCTGCCACAACGTCTAATTTTCAGTGAATGGGCCCTAGAAAAGTTGGCAGAAAATCCGCTTTTTTATCGACAAATTTTGTTCAGCGATGAGGCTCATTTCTGGTTGAATGGCTTCGTAAATAAGCAAAATTGCCGTATTTGGAGTGAAGAGCAACCAGAAGCCGTTCAAGAACTGCCCATGCATCCCGAAAAATGCACTGTTTGGGGTGGTTTGTACGCTGGTGGAATCATTGGACCGTATTTTTTCAAAGATGCTGTTGGACGCAACGTTACGGTGAATGGCGATCGCTATCGTTCGATGCTAACAAACTTTTTGTTGCCAAAAATGGAAGAACTGAACTTGGTTGACATGTGGTTTCAACAAGATGGCGCTACATGCCACACAGCTCGCGATTCTATGGCCATTTTGAGGGAAAACTTCGGAGAACAATTCATCTCAAGAAATGGACCGGTAAGTTGGCCACCAAGATCATGCGATTTGACGCCTTTAGACTATTTTTTGTGGGGCTACGTCAAGTCTAAAGTCTACAGAAATAAGCCAGCAACTATTCCAGCTTTGGAAGACAACATTTCCGAAGAAATTCGTGCTATTCCGGCCGAAATGCTCGAAAAAGTTGCCCAAAATTGGACTTTCCGAATGGACCACCTAAGACGCAGCCGCGGTCAACATTTAAATGAAATTATCTTCAAAAAGTAAATGTCATGGACCAATCTAACGTTTCAAATAAAGAACCGATGAGATTTTGCAAATTTTATGCGTTTTTTTTTTTAAAAAAAGTTATCAAGCTCTTAAAAAATCACCCGTTATTATTACCACAACGACCACAAAAACAACAAGTCCAGCTATGACAACAATGCAACATTTAGAATAACAACAGGAACAATATGGAAACATCATGTTTTTCATTTTTTTTTTAATTTTTCATAGATTTACCTGGACCTGTTCCAGCGATTTTAATGATTTTTGAAGTAGAAATCTTCCCATGAATTTGGTGAATCATTCTCACTAAAAATTATCACCCTAGCTATCCTATTGAGGGCGTGATCGTGACAAGAACAACATAGAAAATTATATTTTTTCAAGACTTTTTTTAGTTCTTCATTCAAATCTCGGACCCTAACCGACCGATTTGGACGATTTTAATTAGCAAACTTTTCAGGATGTTAATGAATTATTTTTTATGCCAACGAGCACCCTAGCTGCCCGATTGATGCCGTCATCGTGATTTCCACAGACGGACAGACGGACAGACGGACATTGCTATATCAACTCCGGCTGTTATAACGATCACAAATATATATATTTTATGGGGTCCAAATTTTTTTTTCTAATTATTACAAACGGAATGACAAACTTATATATACCCTCTGCACACTGGAGTGGAGGGTATAAAAATTAAAACTCAAAAATTAAAAATTAAAAATTTAAAATTTAAAATTAAAAATAAAAAATTAAAAATTAAAATTTAAAATTTAAAAATTAAAAATTAAAAATTAAAAATTAAAAATTAAAAATTAAATATTAAAAATTAAAAATTAAAAATTAAAAATTAAAAATTAAAAATTAAAAATTAAAAATTAAAAATTAAAAATTAAAAATTAAAAATTAAAAATTAAAAATTAAAAATTAAAAATTAAAAATTAAAAATTAAAAATTAAAAATTAAAAATTAAAAATTAAAAATTAAAAATTAGAAATTAAAAATTAAAATTAAAAATTAAAAATTAAAAATTAAAAATTTAAAATTAAAAATTAAGAATTGAAAATTGAAAATTAAAAATTAAAAATAAAAAATTAAAAATTAAAAATTAAAAATTAAAAATTAAAAATTAAAAATTAAAAATTAAAAATTTAAAAATGAAAATTAAAAATTAAAAATTAAAAATTAAAAATAAATAATTAAAAATTTAAAATTTAAAATTAAAAATTAAAAATTAAAAATTAAAAAATAAAAATTAAAAATTAAAAATTAAAAATTAAAAATTAAAAATTTAAAATTAAAAATTATACATTGAAAATTAAAAATTAAAAATTTAAAATTAAAAATTAAAAATTAAAAATTAAAAATTAAAAATTAAAAATTAAAAATTAAAATTTAAAAATTAAAAATTAAAAATTAAAAATTAAAAATTAAAAATTAAAAATTAAAAATTAAAAATTAAAAATTAAAAATTAAAAATTAAAAATTAAAAATTTAATATTAAAAATTCAAAATTAAAAATTAAAAATTAAAAATTAAAAATTAAAAATTAAAAATTAAAAATTTTAAATTAAAAATTAAAAATTAAAAATTAAAAATTAAAAATTAAAAATTAAAAATTAAAAATTAAAAATTAAAAATTAAAAATTAAAAATTAAAAATTAAAAATTAAAAATTAAAAATTAAAAATTAAAAATTAAAAATTAAAAATTAAAAATTAAAAATTAAAAATTAAAAATTAAAAATTAAAAATTAAAAATTAAAAATTAAAAATTAAAAATTAAAAATTAAAAATTAAAAATTAAAAATTAAAAATAAAAAATTAAAAATTAAAAACTACAAACAAAAAATTAAAAACTAAAAATTAAAAATTAAAAATTAAAAATTAAAAATTAAAAATTAAAAATTAAAAATTAAAAATTAAAAATTAAAAATTAAAAATTAAAAATTAAAAATTAAAAATTAAAAATTAAAAATTAAAAATTAAAAATTAAAAATTAAAAATTAAAAATTAAAAATTAAAAACTAAAAATTAAAAATTAAAAATTAAAAATAATAAATTAAAAATAAAAAATTAAAAATTAAAAATTAAAAATTAAAAATAAAAAATTAAAAATTAAAAATTTAAAATTAAAAATTAAAATTTAAAAATTAAAAATTAAAAATTAAAAATTAAAAATTAAAAATTAAAAATTAAAAATTAAAAATAAAAAATTAAAAATTACAAACAAAAAATTAAAAACTAAAAATTAAAAATTAAAAATTAAAAATTAAAAATTAAAAATTAAAAATTAAAAATTAAAAATTAAAAATTAAAAATTAAAAATTAAAAATTAAAAATTAAAAATTAAAAATTAAAAATTAAAAATTAAAAATTAAAAATTAAAAATTAAAAATTAAAAATTAAAAATTAAAAACTAAAAATTAAAAATTAAAAATAATAAATTAAAAATTAAAAATTAAAAATTAAAAATTAAAAATTAAAAATAAAAAATTTAAAATTAAAAATTTAAAATTAAAAATTAAAAATTAAAATTTAAAAATTAAAAATTAAAAATTAAAATTTAAAAATTAAAAATTAAAAATAAAAAATTAAAAATTTAAAATTAAAAATTAAAAATTAAAAATAAAAAATTTAAAATTAAAAATTAAAAATTAAAAATTAAAAATTTAAAAATTAAAAATTAAAAATTAAAAATTAAAAATTAAAAATTAAAAATTAAAAATTAAAAATTAAGAATTAAAAAATAAAAATTAAAAATTAAAAATTAAAAATTAAAAATTAAAAATTAAAAATTAAAAATTAAAAATTAAAAATTAAAAATTTAAAATTAAAAATTAAAAATTTAAAATTAAAAATTAAAAATTATACATTGAAAATTAAAAATTAAAAATTAAAAATTTAAAATTAAAAATTAAAAATTTAAAATTTAAAATTAAAAATTAAAAATTAAAAATTGAAAATTAAAAATTAAAAATTAAAATTAAAAATTAAAAATTAAAAATTAAAAATTAAAAATTAAAAATTAAAAATTAAAAATTAAAAATTAAAAATTAAAAATTAAAAATTAAAAATTAAAAATTAAAAATTAAAAATTAAAAATTAAAAATTAAAAATTAAAAATTAAAAATTAAAAATTAAAAATTAAAAATTAAAAATTAAAAATTAAAAATTAAAAATTAAAAATTAAAAATTAAAAATTAAAATTAAAAATTAAAAATTAAAAATTAAAAATTAAAAATTAAAAATTAAAAATTAAAAATTAAAAATTAAAAATTAAAAATTAAAAATTAAAAATTAAAAATTAAAAATTAAAAATTAAAAATTAAAAAATTAAAAATTAAAAATTAAAAAATTAAAAATTAAAAATTAAAAATTAAAAATTAAAAATTAAAAATTAAAAATTAAAAATTAAAAATTAAAAATTAAAAATTAAAAAATTAAAAATTAAAAATTAAAAATAAAAAATTAAAAACTAAAAATTAAAAATTAAAAATTAAAAATTAAAAATTAAAAATTAAAAATTAAAAATTAAAAATTAAAAATTAAAAATTAAAAATTAAATTAAAAATTAAAAATTAAAAATATAAAACTAAAAATTAAAAATAATAAATTAAAAATTAAAAATTAAAAATTAAAAATTAAAATTTAAAAATTAAAAATTAAAAATTAAAAATTAAAAATTAAAAATTAAAAATTAAAAATTAAAAATTAAAAATTAAAAATTAAAAATTAAAAATTAAAAATTAAAAAT
Organism: Cordilura impudica; assembly: GCA_963682025.1. NCBI lineage: Eukaryota > Metazoa > Arthropoda > Insecta > Diptera > Scathophagidae > Cordilura > Cordilura impudica. The sequence goes on from CAVMKG010000656.1 coordinate 26,657, forward strand.
TAAAAATTAAAAATTAAAAATTAAAAATTAAAAATTAAAATTAAAAATTAAAAATTAAAAATTAAAAATTTAAAATTAAAAATTAAAAATTAAAAATTAAAAATAAAAATTAAAAATTAAAAATTAAATATTTAAAAATTAAAAATTAAAAATTAAAAATTAAAAATTAATAATTAAAAATTAAAAATTAAAAATTAAAAATTAAAAATTAAAAATAAAAAATTAAAAATTAAAAATTAAAAATTAAAAATTACAAACAAAAAAATTAAAAACTAAAAATTAAAAATTAAAAATTAAAAATTAAAAATTAAAAATTAAAAATTAAAAATTAAAAATTAAAAATTAAAAAATTAAAAATTAAAAATTAAAAATTAAAAACTAAAAATTAAAAATTAAAAATTAAAAATTAAAAATAATGAATTAAAAATTAAAAATTAAAAATTAAAAATTAAAAATAAAAAATTAAAAATTAAAAATTTAAAATTAAAAATTAAAATTTAAAAATTAAAAATTAAAAATTAAAATTTAAAAATTAAAAATAAAAAATTAAAAATTAAAAATTAAAAATTAAAAATTAAAAATTAAAAATTAAAAATTAAAAATTAGAAATTAAAAATTTAAAAATTAAAAATTAAAAATTAAAAATTAAAAATTAAAAATTAAAAATTAAAAATTAAAAATTAAAAATTAAAAATTAAAAATTAAAAATTAAAAATTAAAAATTAAAAATTAAAAATTAAAAATTAAAAATTAAAAATTAAAAATTAAAAATTAAAAATTTAAAAATTTTTAAAATTAAAAATTAAAAATTAAAAATTAAAAATTAAAAATTAAAAATTAAAAATTAAAAATTAAAAATTAAAAATTAAAAATTAAAAATTAAAAATTAAAAATTAAAAATTAAAAATTAAAATTAAAAATTAAGAATTAAAAATTTAAAATTAAAAATTAAAAATTAAAAATTAAAAATTAAAAATTAAAAATTAAAAATTAAAATTAAAAATTAAAAATTAAAAATTAAAAATTAAAAATTAAAATTTAAAATTAAAAATTAAAAATAAAAAATTAAAAATTAAAAATTAAAAATTAAAAATTAAAAATTAAAAATTAAAAATTAAAAATTAAAAATTAAAAATTAAAAATTAAAAAATTCAAAATTAAAAATTAAAAATTAAATATTAAAATTAAAAATTAAATAAAAATTAAAAATTTTAAATTAAAAATTAAAAATTAAAAATTAAAAATTAAAAATTAAAAATTTAAAATTAAAAATTAAAAATAAAAAATTAAAAATTAAAAATTACAAACAAAAAATTAAAAACTAAAAATTAAAAATTAAAAATTAAAAATTAAAAATTAAAAATTAAAAATTAAAAATTAAAAATTAAAAATTAAAAATTAAAAATTAAAAACTAAAAATTAAAAATTAAAAATTAAAAATAATAAATTAAAAATTAAAA
>CAVMKG010000657.1:0-75470 GCA_963682025.1 Cordilura impudica
ATTGTTGTTATTTACTACACAAAGAAGAAAATGGATTACTTAGCCATATGTCTGGAGACTGCATCTTCCCACAGGATAACGATCCAAAGCATTTGTCTAAAATTGTGAAAGAGTGGCTCCTGTACCGGCCTACAAAGAAACTTGATCATCCTCTGTTGTCCCCGGACCTTAACCCGATCGAGCATCTGTGGGAAAATCTTGACAGAAAAATAAGTCAAAGGGCTATTTCAAGCAAGGCAAACTTATAGAAGGCTCTAAAGGAAGAATGGAGCACAATATACCCCGATATAACAAAAGAAGAAAAACATGTGGGTCCGATTAAAGAGTAGATGTGTAAACTTCTAGTAATTAAATATTTTTTATGGCACTTTTTTTAAAATCAAACAGAAAGCGTCATCTATGTATCACTTATAGCAAACAATTGTAGGGGCTCTGCTAATATAAAAATATTTTCTATTATTTATTATTTCAACTGTTTAATATTTAATTTTTCATTTTTCTTTTTTCATTATTCATTTTTCATTTTTTATTTTAAATTTTTTCGATTTTTCATTTTTCGTTTTTTATTTTTCATCTTTTCTTTTTAATTTTTTATTTATAATTTTTAATTTTTAGTTATTTATTTTTATTTTTTTTTTATTTTGTTTTTATTTTTCATTTTAAAGTTTTTATGTTCTATTTTTCACTTTTTACTTTTAGTTTTCATATTTCATTTTTATTTCTTATTTTTCATTTTTTATTTTTCATTTTTCATTTTTAATTTTTAATTTTTTATTTTTCAGTTTTTTTTTTCATTTTCATTTTTTGTTTTTCATTTTTCATTTTTCATTTGTCATTTTTCATTTTTAATTTTTAATTTTTATTTTTTAATTTTTAATTTTTAATTTTTCATTTTTCATTTTTCATTTTTAATTTTTTATTTGTTATTTTTTTTTTATTTTTTTTTATTTTTTATTTTTTATTGTTTATTTTTTATTTATTATTTTTTATTTTCCATTTTTCATTTTTCATTTTATATTATCATTTTTAATTTTTTATTTTAAATTTTAAATTTTTCATTTTTAATTTTTTATTTTTTATTTTTAATTTTTTATGTTTCATTTTTTATTTTTCTGTTTTTTTTTTCATTTTAATTTTTCATTTTTTGTTTTTCATTTTTCATTTTTCATTTTTCGTTTTTCATTTTTCATTTTTCATTTTTCATTTTTCATTTTTCATTTTTCATTTTTAATTTTTAATTTTTAATTTTTCGTTTTTCATTTTTTATTTGTTATTTTTTTTTATTTTTTTTTATTTTTTATTTTTTATTGTTCATTTTTTATTTTTTATTAATTATTTTTTATTTTCCATTTTTCATTTTTCATTTTATATAATCATTTTTAATTTTTTATTTTAAATTTAAAATTTTTCATTTTTAATTTTTTATTTTTTATTTCTCATTTTTTATTTTTATTTTTCATTTTTAAATTTTTATTTTCTATTTTTCGTTTATTATTTTAAGTTTTTAAATTTAATTTTTAATTTTTAATTTTTAATTTTTAATTTTTTATTTTCATTTCTTATTTTTCATTTTTAATTTTTTATTTTTCATTTTTTATTTTTCAGTTTTAATTTTTCATTTTTTATTTTTCATTTTTCATTTTTAATTTTTTAATTTTTCATTTTTCACTTTTTTTAAAATCAAACAGAAAGCGTCATCTATGTATCAATTATAGCAAACAACTGTAGGGGCTCTGCTAATATAAAAATATTTACTATTAATTTTTCATTTTTCTTTTTTCATTATTCATTTTTAATTTTTTATTTTAAATTTTTTCGATTTTTCATTTTTCGTTTTTTATTTTTCATCTTTTCTTTTTTTTTTTATTTATAATTTTTAATTTTTAGTTATTTATTTTTATTTTTTTTTTATTTTGTTTTCACTTTTCATTTTAAAATTTTTATGTTCTATCTTTCACTTTTTATTTTTAGTTTTCATATTTCATTTTTATTTCTTATATTTCATTTTTCATTTTTTATTTTTCATTTTTAATTTTTAATTTTTAATTTTTAATTTTTAATTTTTAATTTTTAATTTTTAATTTTTAATTTTTAATTTTTAATTTTTAATTTTTAATTTTTAATTTTTAATTTTTAATTTTTAATTTTTAATTTTTAATTTTTAATTTTTAATTTTTAATTTTTAATTTTTAATTTTTAATTTTTAATTTTTAATTTTTAATTTTTAATTTTTAATTTTTAATTTTTAATTTTTAATTTTTAATTTTTAATTTTTAATTTTTAATTTTTAATTTTTAATTTTTAATTTTTAATTTTTAATTTTTAATTTTTAATTTTTAATTTTTAATTTTTAATTTTTAATTTTTAATTTTTAATTTTTAATTTTTAATTTTTAATTTTTAATTTTTAATTTTTAATTTTTAATTTTTAATTTTTAATTTTTAATTTTTAATTTTTAATTTTTAATTTTTAATTTTTAATTTTTAATTTTTAATTTTTAATTTTTAATTTTTAATTTTTAATTTTTAATTTTTAATTTTTAATTTTTAATTTTTAATTTTTAATTTTTAATTTTTAATTTTTAATTTTTAATTTTTAATTTTTAATTTTTAATTTTTAATTTTTAATTTTTAATTTTTAATTTTTAATTTTTAATTTTTAATTTTTAATTTTTAATTTTTAATTTTTAATTTTTAATTTTTAATTTTTAATTTTTAATTTTTAATTTTTAATTTTTAATTTTTAATTTTTAATTTTTAATTTTTAATTTTTAATTTTTAATTTTTAATTTTTAATTTTTAATTTTTAATTTTTAATTTTTAATTTTTAATTTTTAATTTTTAATTTTTAATTTTTAATTTTTAATTTTTAATTTTTAATTTTTAATTTTTAATTTTTAATTTTTAATTTTTAATTTTTAATTTTTAATTTTTAATTTTTAATTTTTAATTTTTAATTTTTAATTTTTAATTTTTAATTTTTAATTTTTAATTTTTAATTTTTAATTTTTAATTTTTAATTTTTAATTTTTAATTTTTAATTTTTAATTTTTAATTTTTAATTTTTAATTTTTAATTTTTAATTTTTAATTTTTAATTTTTAATTTTTAATTTTTAATTTTTAATTTTTAATTTTTAATTTTTAATTTTTAATTTTTAATTTTTAATTTTTAATTTTTAATTTTTAATTTTTAATTTTTAATTTTTAATTTTTAATTTTTAATTTTTAATTTTTAATTTTTAATTTTTAATTTTTAATTTTTAATTTTTAATTTTTAATTTTTAATTTTTAATTTTTAATTTTTAATTTTTAATTTTTAATTTTTAATTTTTAATTTTTAATTTTTAATTTTTAATTTTTAATTTTTAATTTTTAATTTTTAATTTTTAATTTTTAATTTTTAATTTTTAATTTTTAATTTTTAATTTTTAATTTTTAATTTTTAATTTTTAATTTTTAATTTTTAATTTTTAATTTTTAATTTTTAATTTTTAATTTTTAATTTTTAATTTTTAATTTTTAATTTTTAATTTTTAATTTTTAATTTTTAATTTTTAATTTTTAATTTTTAATTTTTAATTTTTAATTTTTAATTTTTAATTTTTAATTTTTAATTTTTAATTTTTAATTTTTAATTTTTAATTTTTAATTTTTAATTTTTAATTTTTAATTTTTAATTTTTAATTTTTAATTTTTAATTTTTAATTTTTAATTTTTAATTTTTAATTTTTAATTTTTAATTTTTAATTTTTAATTTTTAATTTTTAATTTTTAATTTTTAATTTTTAATTTTTAATTTTTAATTTTTAATTTTTAATTTTTAATTTTTAATTTTTAATTTTTAATTTTTAATTTTTAATTTTTAATTTTTAATTTTTAATTTTTAATTTTTAATTTTTAATTTTTAATTTTTAATTTTTAATTTTTAATTTTTAATTTTTAACTTTTAATATTTAATTTTAAATTTTTAATTTTACTTTTTAATTTTTAATTTTTATTTTTTAATTTTTAATTTTTAATTTTTAATTTTTAATTTTTAATTTTTAATTTTTATTTTTTAATTTTTAATTTTTAATTTTTTTTTCTCATTTTTTATTTTTATTTTTCATTTTTCATTTTTCATTTTTCATTTTTCATTTTATTTTTTTGTTTTTCATTTTTCATTTTTTATTATCATTTTTAATTTTTCATTTTAAATTTTTAATTTTTCATTTTTAATTTTTCAATTTTTATTTTTCGTTTTTCATTGTTCTCTTTTTATTTTTAGTTTTTCGTTTTTCATTTTTTATTTTTTATTTTTCATTTTTCGTTTTTATTTTTTATTTTTTATTTTTAATTTTTCCTTTTTTATTTTTCATATAAGGTGTTCATTTTTTTTGACGCTCACAGTATGTTGCTGAGCTGACTGACATCAAAAACATTAGAACAATAGCTCTGAGCTAATATAAATACCAACAACGAAAAGGATTTTAGCAAAGAGAATGGGAGAGCTTAAAATTAGCATTACAAAAATGAAAGAAATAACAGCACTATCTCAACATATATTATGCTCTGCTCACACAAATGACTTTGAAAATAAAAAATGAAAGTCTTAGAATACAACTAAAGATAAATAAAGGAATGAACTTAAATGAAGAGTCGCACAACATTAATTCTAGTTTTAGGATTGCAATTAATTAAACCGTGATATTTAGATAGGATGTGTTTAAGTGTTAAATCCATGTTTTTATATGTTTTTTCTGTAATTTTATGTTTCATGTTAAATGCAAAAAATTACAGTTTAATGTAAAAGTATATATTATAAGTTAAAATTTATTATTTTTGTCTCAGTATTGTAATAACTTATCTTTAACGACTAATTGGACATATGTATCCCATTTTATAGCAGTAAGGGAAACAGAAAGGATTGGTGCATGATCTTGACAAAATGTCGTTCAAAAATGATGAAGAAAAAGTATATTTTGTTCATTTTGAGGTCACACTATTAGCTACTGAGACCATCCTACAAGACAGTTTCGAGAAAATCGTTTGAAAAATGTGCTAAATGTAATAGAAAAATAAAAATGGGGAATATATCAATCATTGGTCGGCAAAGCGTTAAGTTCTTTGTCGATCGCCATATCTATTCCATTTATTGTAGTTGATAATTTGTTGGCCACTGGTAAGAATGTATGAATGAAATAATCACAAATTCGTTTGAAGGCTCCTTTCTGTTTTAATATATTTTTTAAATTTTAATAATTATTTGAAATTTAAGGGATTGCAGAAGATAAGTTTTTAATATTCTCGTATTATATTTTAATGCGATAGTGAAAAATGCACTGATAGTAACATGCACTACTTCTAACTTTAGCTAGAACTTTGACATCGTCGTGCATTGAAAATGGAAGGTGCTGAAATTTTAAAAAATTCATTTTTTTACAAAAGGTATATTCTTGACGACCATTGTAATTTAATTGTTATAAAATAGGCCATATTTTCTATATATTTTTCAATATTAATTACAAATTTATGTATGTATGTGAATTAATTAATAATTTCTTTAAAATTATTAAAATTATTTCCTTATTTGTATAGAACATGGCCAAATAGAAGAATATTAATTGTTAGGCGCCATTACATTCTGTTTTGTCAAATTAGATAATTAAAAAAATTTTTTTTTTTATCAATTTGTTCAAATTCAAATTAGTTCGCGTATCAATGTATACAAATTAAACATAAATGCCTCGTTTATATATATATATATTTTTCACATTGTTGCCAATTTTGTCTTTTGAGAATTTTTTTGACAAAACGTTAACATTATATGTCATGCGTTACATATTTAGAAACAACCAAAACAAAATAAAAAATTGCCACTACACCAAAAATAATTTGTTAATTTATTTCGTTAGTTGTCATAAATTGAAAGTGAAAATCTTTAAAACAATCAAATCAAAAGATTTTAAACTTGTTTCTTTTTGGCTCATGTCTGTGTTATATTTTCTAGTTTGTTGGTTTCGCAATGCTTTTGCTGTGGGTTTCGTTGAGATTTAAAAGATTTTGACCAGACCATATAATAAATAATATTATAAATTGGCCATTAATTATTGCCATAATTTAAAATATCTAGTGTTTTTGTATGGAAAAAACAGGAAAATTGTTTTATAGTTTATAATTTTTTAAAGAAAATTTTTCGTTTAATTTGAAAGTTGATTCGTACTAGAATTTTTTTACTTCTGGATGAAAATTTATTAAAATTTATGCAGAAGGGAGAATTAAAGTTTTTTTATGTTTTTTTTTAAGCAACTATTTGGTCATTCTTGTAATAGTTATTTTATCTAAATTAGATATAAAATACATGTTAAAAATCTAAATATATTTAGAAATTTTTATATCTTAAAAACTATTTTTTTTTCTTAAAAATTTGTTGTCCCCTTTACGTTAGAAAAAAACACTCTTCATTAGCTTAATAATTTAAGTGAATTTATTTGTGGGCTTATCGTTACGTGTCTGTAATTTCTTTTAAGAATTTTTAATGGCTTTGTAAGTGAATGATTATGTTTAAATTTCATTATTTATGACTGGTCGAAATTAATTGAGCAATTGCAAATGATTTTTTCAAATAAAACTATAAAATATTTTGTTAATAATGAACTTGATTTTTTCAAATAAACCTATAAAATATTTTGTTAATGTTAATGTTTTGTTGATATTTGTTTTTCGTCGATGATTACTTATAAATTTTGAAATGTTTATAAATAAATGTAATTTTGCTATATGGAAGGTTAGTTAATATTTGTATGCTGGATCTAATTAAAATGGAAATTGTGAAATCTGTATTAAAGAAAAAATTTGAAATTAAAGATTTGGTAGTTAAAGTAGTTTGAAATTTTCGAAAATCAGAAATGTTAATAAGTAAAAAACTTACTATGAAACCACATAAGGAGTTAATTTGATATTTATTGTACATACGTAATGATTACTTCAAATTGCTATCAATGATAGCAAACACATTAAAACAGCAATTGTCAGAAAACATAAGCTACGTTAACCAAACAAACAGAACATTAAGTGTAATTTTTTTTTAATATCAATGCGCCAATTGCAGTTCAATATAAATCAGTCCTGTTAATTTCATAGAACGGTTGTGCATGCTCAACCCACTCTTGCTTTTAGTAGTCACTGAAACAGCGACGAATGAACACGTGTATTTGGTGTATGCTGATTTTTTTTTGATGCACTGAAAAAAATTAATAGCAATGTCCGAACAATATTTTATGATTATAAATGTGTTCGGTAATCCCCAATGCCTTATTTGTAATAAAAAAAATTTAAGGAAAATAATTTAAACGTTTGTAAACGACATTTTCATTAATTTCATAACAATATAAATAAATTAAATGAAAAAGTAAAGCTGTTTGATTAAAAAAAAAACAAAATCTTTTTAAAATTTAAAATTTAAAAAATGTTTTATTAATTCGCAATTGTCACGAAAACATAAATATTGAAAAATTTTTATATGAGATCTATAAAAATCTTTAATAGAATTATTAAAAAACACACTTATTTAATTTAAGATTTGAAATGTTTTTAAAAATTTGAGTCCGATCCTTCATTACTTCATTCCGATCGAATGAATTTTTTTTCCTTCCAAAAATATAATTTTTATTTAACATATTAAAGATAAAGAGTATTTTTTTTAATATGTAAATACAACGAAATCATTAATATTGATTGATAAAATCTACAACTTTTTGTTTTTTATACAATAAAAAAGAGCCTAATGTATATATGTATTTATTTTTTTTCTTTAAAAAATTTAATTATACCCTATACCACTATGTGGTTTGGGTATAATGACTTTGTGCTGCTGTTTGTAACTACCAAAAATATTTGACCTAGACCCATCTTTTATTATACCGATCGAATCAGAATCACTATCTGATTCGATTTAACGATGTCCGTCCGTCCGTCCGTCTGTGTGTCCATGTAAAGCTTGTAATCAAACTGCAGGTCGCAAATATGAATATATTTTGATGAAATTTGGTATATAAGCTTTTATTGGCCATGGGATGAACGCCGTTGAAATTGGTGAGAATCGGTCCATGTTCAGACATAGTTCCCATACAAATGACCCCTATGAAATCGACATAAATTGCCATAAGTTCCAAATTATCATATAGATCTCAGTCAAATTGGGTTTGTATGTGTTTATTACATCCATTATTCAGTAGTTCAAAATTACTCCCTATAGGAAAATTCTTAGTCATAGGCCCCATATAGAGCTGCTTCCCGATCTTCACTTAAATCTATTAAAAAACAAAAATATTGCACGGATTCCTTTCAAATTTTGTTTGTATATATTTTTACAAAATACAAGAGACTTTATCAAACATGGTCAGGATCGGTCCATTTTTCGACCTAGTCCCCATATAAATATAGTATCCGATATGAACTTTTTCATATCTGCAGCGAAAAAAATTAATAAAAATGCCACTCAAATTTGGTTTATGCTTATTTGGTATATCCAATTATTTGGACCGAAGAGATAGGGTCTCTTAACCATGGTATAGGGTATCGTATAGTCGGGCTAGACCGACTATAATTTTCGTACTTGTTTTTATTTAATTTTTATTTCTTAAAAACAATTTTACACAAAATATGAACAGTTTCATATTTTCAATAATAAATAAATTCATACAGATACTAACACTGCTACTTATTAACCCATTGAACATTTCTTACAGTGTAATTCCCATTTTCTCACCAACACAAATACATTTTTATTTTTGAGCACCACTGATATAAAGGGAACATCAGCTCTGAGCTAATATACATAAGCAAACGAATAGAACTTTAGAAAAGAGAGCGAGAGAGCTAATATACATTTATAGGGACAAGTCAAGGCTATCATAACCAGAGTTGTCAAAAAATCAACTGTGACTGTGTTGTATGTCATACAGCATGAATTACCATTCTCTATAATGGATTCATTGCCAAAACTAATACAAAAAATATCCCCAGTTTCTGTACCGGCACAACAAATAAAATGCTGCCGCACCAAGACGACAGCTTACATATACACGACAATTGGGCCATTTGCTGCCGAAAAGATATCCAATATCTTACGGAATCGATATTTTCAATATTAATCGATGAAACAACCGATTTAACTACCAAAAATAGTGTAATAGTGCGTTACTTCGATGAACGTACTAGTAAAGTTGTTGATAAATTTTTTGGTATGTTACTCTTGGATAGTTCCACAGCTGCAGAAATTGTCGAAGCCATAAAAAACATTTCGCGAGCTACAATATTAGCTTTAAAAATTTGATTGGACTTTCAACTGACAATGCATCGGTTATGGCAGGAAACATAAATGGTGTTAAAGCTAAGCTTCAAGAGCTAAATCCAGACATATTTTTTTTGGACTGTACTTGCCATTCTTTGGCATTGTGTATCAACAGTGCTTTACAATTTTTACCAGAATCAATTGAAAAGAATATAAAGCATATATATAACCACTTTTCTCACAGCCCAAAACGAATACAGGATTTTTCAAATTTTCAAAATGATTTTAATATACAAAATCATAAAATATTAAAAATTTGTAAAACACGGTGGTTATGCCTTGAAGCAGTTGTAACGAGAATATTGGAACAATGGGAAGCTTTAAAGCACTATTTTATCCTTTATTTTTTGAAATTAAGGATAAAGAAAAATATGGAAATGTAAATAATGTTTCCGATTTTTTAAATAATAAGGCAATGAAATTAAACTTACTTTTTTTTATCGTATATTTTAGAAATCGTAAACCACCTTAGTAAAACCTTTCAATCTGAAAATTCAGAAATTCATAATTTAAGTTCCGCTATTAAAACCGTTTACAAAGAAATTTTGAAAAATTTTATTATTTCAGATAAAATTAATATTGTAGTCGACATTAATAATAAAAATAATCATCTACCTTTAAATTGTAAAAAAATGTAAAAATTGAGGTTCTAAACAATCAATGGCGCGCTTGAATTGGAAATAAAGAAATATTTTCAAAAATTGATTTTTCATCTAACGCAGTTCAAAATTGGGTAAAAATAAAAAATCTAAAAAATAACATAGGAGATCACCTTTATGCTGAATTAGCAGATTACATCCTAGTTCTTCTTTCACTGCCACATAGTAGCGCTTCTGCAGAAAGGGCGTTTTCTTATTTAAATAGGATAAAAAACAAAAAAACTAATCGGCTCGAAAATAAAAGTATCCAAAATATTATGTTTTCGAGAACATTACTCAAAGAAATTTGTGAGACTGATATTTATGTTCCGGCAGAAAGTTTATCTAAATTTGCTTCAAAATACAAATTTTAACAAGGCAAATTTGAACTTATCTAATATTATAAGCTTTCATTTATTTTATTTTAATGAATTATTTATTTTATTTTTTTATATTTACATATATTCATTTTATTTTATTTAAATATTTGAATATTAGTGATACGAGTTGTAATGAATTTGTGATATTATAATAAAAAGTCGTTATTTTCAAATTTTGTGTATATTCGTTGACCTACTACTATTTTAAACGAAAATATAGTAATCTGCTACAATTTTTAAAAAAAATGTAGCAGATTCGCTCCAAAGTTCATCCCAAAAGGTGGCAACACTGGTCATAACCGATCAAAAAACGCGTAATTTTGTTAAAAAAGCACTAAATTTTCCGTTTTTTATTTTTTCTCTTTATTTATATATTTTTTATAAAAATAATTCACAAATACAGTTTTTAACTATGAAAAGTAAGAAAAAATCAAATTAAAATTAAATAATATAAAAACAAATAAAAAACCTGTTAAAGTTGAATATTCTTTGAATTTTATACAAATTTAATTTAAATTTTTAATTTAATATATCAAATACTTAGATTAAAGTCTGTTGTTTCCTCATCCTAAACGTCATTACTGTTAATTAAAATATATGTATATTAATTTCATATTTTTTCATATTTTCACAATAAGAATTTTCACTATTGATTTTACTTCCTTTTTAAATGTGAAATAAAGCATTAACTGAATGGAATGACATTCAATTTCTAAGTTTGGATTTTAAAAGGTTCATGTCGCAAAAAACCCTTTCAACTTCAGCGTTTGAATAAGGGAGTGACAAAGAGTTTAATAGCATGATTAGCTATTTTCAGTACATTGTGTAAATTGTGAAACTTGAGATATTTACACTGTAAGAAATTGGTGTTTTTATACCCTCCACTCCAGTGTGCAGAGGGTATATATAAGTTTGTCATTCCGTTTGCAATAATTAGAAACAAAAATCTGGACCCCATAAAATATATATATTTGTGATCCTTATAACAAGCGGAGTTGATATAGCGATGTCCGTCTGTCCGGCTGTCCGTCTGTCCGTCTGTCCGTCTGTGGAAATCACGATGACAGCTTAAATCGGATAGCTAGGGCGCTCGTTGGTATAAAAAATGATTCACTAACGTCCTGAGAAGTTTGCTATTTAAAATCCTCCAAATCGGTTAATCTGGTCCCGAGAATTAAGCGAAGAAGTAAAAAAATCCTGAGAAAATATTATTTGAATATGTGTTCTTGTCACGATAACGCCCTCAATGGGATAGCTAGGGTGCTCGTTTTTAGTGTAAATGCTTCACTAACATCATGAGAAGGTTCCTGTTTTTCAAATCATGACAATAGGTTTCATAGGTGCCGAGAAATCACTGAAAAGTTAAAAAAAAATATGACGTTTTCCTATATTGTTTTCATAAATTTTGTATTTTGTCATAGCTGTGCATGTTGTTTTTGTGGTCGTTGTGTTAATAATATAAAAATTCACCAATATCAACATTTTATGGTGTAATATTTAAGTTAGTTAATTAATAAAAGAAACTATATAAAATCAATATCAATATTCTGCGATTTTTATAACATCACAAAATGTTACAAATTGATACTACTATTGCAAATATTAATGTAAATAACATTCATATATTCCGTATATGTATTTATATCCATAATAAGCGCATATTAGAAATAATATAAATACAAATTATTTTATTTATACAAAATCCTGCAATTTTTAGGGTTGCAAAAAATAGTATGATTTTAAGGGTTCTACTTTTAGTACATACTTGCATTTAAAAGAAGTAGTGGAACCATAAAATATCTACCCTGTAAAAAAATTGTTGTTAAAAAAAAATTTTTTTTTGTCAGATGTCAAAAAAAGCTAAAACTCGAAAAAATTTCGAAGAAAATTTTAATATTTAATTATAATACATAATTAAAATTTATTATTTAATGACTGGCGCAGGCACACGCCACTCCCGGACTACCGAGAATTTTATGCACGAGTTATTCACATTAAGAATAATAGCGGAGCTCAGCTCAATTAAAGTGCAATGATCAAGCCTCGCCCTGGGAAACATGTGTTCATGCTTTTCTTTGCACAAACGCCATTCCCAACTACCAAAAATTGTAGGTTATCCACATCAGGATTAGTCGCGGAACTCAACGCAATCAAAGTGGAATGATCAAGCCTCGCCCTGGGAAATATGTATTCATGATTTTCTTAGCACAAACCGAACTTCTTATGGCACATTAAAAATAAACTAATTGAGAAGTACAATTCATCATTACGCTGTATTATAATACTATTTTCTTATTTTACTGCTAGCTAGTAAACAATGTGACCGTATCAGTGTGAACGAAATATAATTAAAATTGTGTGCAGATTTGTTTTACTTAAAAAACCTGTTTCTACAGACAGTGAATAAAATCCCAGTAAGCATTTTATGCAATAAATGATCATGTGGAGTCTTCTTTGACTCCTCTGTGCTATTATAATAGTCAGAAATGTGCTCTTTTGCTGATCACAAAATATTCTTTTGTCGGGAGAAAATATTACCTTTCTGCCGACTCTTCTTGGCAGCCTTTTCTTATTCAATTTTCTGATCAGTTTCGACTTAATTTTGAATCGTATTTAATGTCATTTTTCTATAAATCACTTTTTAAGAGAAAACAAAAATCATTTTCTAGTCTTTTTCTAATAGCGCATGTGAATAATCAGTTTTTAATTATCAAAAGTGCTCGAAGAAGACACAGTAAGGTAATTTTTGTTAAAACAATCTTCGAAATGATGACTGGGATATCGTATATTTTTGTTAACACACAAACATATGCATAGCAGCACGAGTAAACCGAACTCTAATCGGCTTCTTATATGTATACAGCCGAACAAAAACGAAAATACTCACCAAAGAGTAAAGTATGCAACAATTTCATTCAGTCTTATGGAAGCTTTTGAACAAAGCAAGTCTACGTCGCGTTGTCTTGTGAATTTTTACATTGGTTTTTAATAGGTACTAGTGATGCCAGGAGATTTTTTCAGAAATCTCTACGCTTATGACAAAAATTCCCTTTTTTCGCTACACCCACTTTTTTCCCCTACACTACTTTTTTTTAAATTTATTTTTAATTTGTACATTTTCAATTTCAATTATGTTAAAATAACATAAAAACAAAAAAAAAAATGTAAAAAACAAGATAAAAATATCATGAGAATTACATAAGAATAATGTAAAAAACATACAGATATTATAAACAAAATATTTTTACAATTCTGTGTAATTTATCTTTTTGATATGGCTAGATGTGCATTTAAAATTTACACAATTAATTAAAATGGCTTGCAAATGAGATGTTATAACTCAAACAGAATATTTGTTCTTCGTTTCAGTTTTGCCGTTTTAGCTTTTTAGTTGCTAGATTTAGCAATTTTTTTTGTCGTTTAGCATCCAAAATTTATGAAAAGATGTTAGATGCTGACTTAGAATCTTTTATTAATAAAAAGTTGCTTTTAGCATCTTTTTTTTTGATATTTTTTTTTTTTTTTCATTATTTTTGAATATATAATTTTAATGGTATTGATATGTTTTAATTTCTCAAAGTGTAGTACGGTAATTTTGTGTACTACTCCTTTTACCATTCTGCTCGTTTCTTTCAACAAATATAACAAAACATTTTGAAATAGAAGAATGTAAACACCAACAACAGTTTTTAATGAATTAGAAAGCCGATTGCCAAAAAATGTTATTGTATTAAAAAAATGCCAAAATTTTCAATACAAAACACATTAAACCGGGTAAAAGAACAGATAACCAATTTATTAGAAGAGTTTAAATTTATATCATCTGAAACAGAAAAAAATCAAATCCAATGGAGTTATATCACAGAACAAAATTGGGATACAACAATGAATACAACCTCTTTATGGATTGAAGTTAACAAAAATTCTATTGGCGAAAATCCATTTAAGGAGTTATCAATATTTGTATTGTCTTTATTAGTTTTGTCTTTCTCAAAAGCCGAAGTTGAACGTTTGTTTAGTTTAATAGCTTTAGTTAAAAGCAAACTTCGAACAGAATAAAATCCGAGTTGTTATGTTCTGTAATACGTACAAAAGAAGGTTTGAAATTGAAAAATCGGTGCTGTCACACTTACAATATACCGAGCGATGTCGTTGATAAAAGTCGATCGTCAGAAAAATATCAGAGCCAAGAAGAACTTGAAGATGAAAACATCACAGAAATATTAGATTCCATAAACCAATTATTGTAATATAATCGTATCTTTTGATAATGTAATTTCTGTTATATTTTAAATAAAAAAAAAATCCTCTAAAATTAAAAATATTTAATTTAAATTTAAAATAAACTCAATTTGATTTTAAAAAACTTTCAGATGAAATCCAAAATAATTTTAATTAAAAATTTAAAAAATATAAATCGAAACTTATGTATGTTTTATATTAATTTTTCGATTTAAAAACCAAAGAATTTATTAATAAGTATTTGATTTTTCAATATAAAGGTAATGAAATTTGAAAAAAAAAAAAAATTTTGCACCTTTTTTTAGACTCTTTTGATAATGTAATTTCTGTTATATTTTAATTAAAAAAAAAAAAATTGTCTAAAATTAAAAATATTTAATTTAAATTTAAAATAAACTCAATTTGATTTTAAAAAACTTTCAGATGAAATCCAAAATAATTTTAATTAAAAATTTAAAAAATATAAATCGAAACTTATGTATGTTTTATATTAATTTTTCGATTTAAAAACCAAAGAATTTATTAATAAGTATTTGATTTTTCAATATAAAGGAAATGAAATTTGAAAAAAAGAATTTTGCATCTTTTTGTAGACTACAGTACGTTTTAGCATATTTTTTTTTTGTAATTTAGCATCTTTACAATTTCAAATTATGGCAACACTGTTGGTTTTAAAAGATTTTTTATAACAGTGGTTATAAGCATGTATACTTAGATCTGATTTATCGCATTTTAATATATTTTCACAAGCCTTGCATCTGCGTTTATAGTCGTCAGCTTTGACCTGTTCCAGCCATCCATTAGCTTCTCGTCTCTCAACTAACTGAAGCAAAATCTTTATTTTCTGTATTTCTTTGTTGTGTTTTCAGCATCACCGAAAAAAGAATCGGACATTTTTCTAAAATTAATTATGTTTCTAAAATTAATTATGTTCAAATTTATAACATTTTAATGTAATGCACAAAAAAGTGTTTTATAACGGGTGATTTTTTTGAGGTTAGGATTTTCATGCATTAGTATTTGACAGATCACGTGGGATTTCAGACATGGTGTCAAAGAGAAAGATGCTCAGTATGCTTTGACATTTCATCATGAATAGACTTACTAACGAGCAACGCTTGCAAATCATTGAATTTTATTACCAAAATCAGTGTTCGGTTCGAAATGTGTTTCGCGCTTTACGTCCGATTTATGGTCTACATAATCGACCAAGTGAGCAAACAATTAATGCGATTGTGACCAAGTTTCGCACTCAGTTTACTTTATTGGACATTAAACCAACCACACGAATGCGTACAGTGCGTACAGAAGAGAATATTGCGTCTGTTTCTGAGAGTGTTACTGAAAACCGTGAAATGTCGATTCGTCGCCGTTCGCAGCAATTGGGTTTGTGTTATTCGACCACATGGAAGATTTTACGCAAAGATCTTGGTGTAAAACCGTATAAAATACAGCTCGTGCAAGAACTGAAGCCGAACGATCTGCCACAACGTCTAATTTTCAGTGAATGGGCCCTAGAAAAGTTGGCAGAAAATCCGCTTTTTTATCGACAAATTTTGTTCAGCGATGAGGCTCATTTCTGGTTGAATGGCTTCGTAAATAAGCAAAATTGCCGTATTTGGAGTGAAGAGCAACCAGAAGCCGTTCAAGAACTGCCCATGCATCCCGAAAAATGCACTGTTTGGTGTGGTTTGTACGCTGGTGGAATCATTGGACCGTATTTTTTCAAAGATGCTGTTGGACGCAACGTTACGGTGAATGGCGATCGCTATCGTTCGATGCTAACAAACTTTTTGTTGCCAAAAATGGAAGAACTGAACTTGGTTGACATGTGGTTTCAACAAGATGGCGCTACATGCCACACAGCTCGCGATTCTATGGCCATTTTGAGGGAAAACTTCGGAGAACAATTCATCTCAAGAAATGGACCGGTAAGTTGGCCACCAAGATCATGCGATTTGACGCCTTTAGACTATTTTTTGTGGGGCTACGTCAAGTCTAAAGTCTACAGAAATAAGCCAGCAACTATTCCAGCTTTGGAAGACAACATTTCCGAAGAAATTCGGGCTATTCCGGCCGAAATGCTCGAAAAAGTTGCCCAAAATTGGACTTTCCGAATGGACCACCTAAGACGCAGCCGCGGTCAACATTTAAATGAAATTATCTTCAAAAAGTAAATGTCATGGACCAATCTAACGTTTCAAATAAAGAACCGATGAGATTTTGCAAATTTTATGCGTTTTTTTTTAAAAAAAAGTTATCAAGCTCTTAAAAAATCACCCGTTACTTGTCATTGTTATCAAAGAAGCCACATATTTACTTCCTTCATATTATAGAGTTATTACCAGACTTAAGAAAGACTTGAAAGTTTAAAATTGAAAAAAATTATGCGATATTTAACAAATACATTCAAAATAGTTTTGACTGAAATTTTTGGCAGTTTTAGTTTTGCCTTGTATCAGTAAAATGTTCAGATATTAACTAAAAAAAAAAATTTGTTAAATATTTTCATCTTAATTATCTTAATTTGTTAAATATTTTCATCTTAATTATCTTAATTAATTTAAAGACACAAAGATAGATTTAATACAATAAAAACAAGTAAGAGTTAAAGTTGATCTATGCGAACTCACAAATGTGCCTTATACTTATAGTTCTGGAAAATTGAAAAGGATTTGAAAAAGTAAAATGCACCTTTATATTAAAAAATTTGCATTAAAAAGAAAATTACAAAATAAAACATTAACCTGGTTAAACTTAATATTGTTTGTAATTATCTGGATCAGGTTAGTATTTAAAATGGGATAAATCGGGTGTCATTGTGCCAATTTATAACCTAAAATATGTAGACACCTCTATAAAATGCTGAAAATTCGGAGCATTTGTTGTAATAATTCAGTAATAGGTTTATCAAAGTGTTTACATATTCAAATATTTTATATACATTTGCTACAAATAGTGCAAGATGTTAAAAAAAGCACTAAAAAATCACTAAGCTCTAACTCGAATATTTTTTAAAGCACTAAGAACAGTGCTTAAAGCACTGAGTTGACAACCTTGGGCACAGCGAAGAGAACCGTAGTAAAGAGAATGTTAAGGCCGCTGGCAACGTACAAATAAACCCATCAAACACAAGGTTGTGTGCGTGAGTTCGTTCTTTTTCGGCTACACGTACACGTTGTCGGCTATGTTTGATGAAAATCAAACATTTTTGATATTTTTATTTGACGACTGATTATTTGTTCGATGCGGGACTTGTTTGACAAACGAACTTCGTTTGATTTGAATTCTTCAGGTTGAACACATGTGCGGAAATATATATATTTAATATAAAGGGTGTCCCAACAAGAACGCAATTTTTAAATTTTAAATAAAACACAGATATTTAAAAAAAAAATCGTGAAACTTTATTATATCGTAAAGTAGACAGAATGAGGTTATGTATGGAACAATATATCGTGCAGATGGCCGCCGCAGGTTTGCTGGCATGCACGCAATCTTTTAATGAAATTTTCAATGACCGTTTTGCATAAATGCTGCGGTATTTCATTAATGCAGCGTCCAATTTCCTCTTTTAAGGCTTGAGTCGTCGTCGGCTTATTCGCGTAAACCATCGACTTCAAAAAACCCCAAAGAAAAAAATCTAATGGTGTTAAATCGCACGATCTAGGCGGCCAATTCTGATCTCCAAAACGCGAAATAACACGACCGGGAAATGACTGATGCAGCAATTGAATTGTTTCTCTGGCTGTATGACATGTGACGCCGTCTTGTTGGAACCACATGCCCTCCACATTCATTTCTTCAATTCGAGGCAAGAAAAAACTGGTTATCATTTCACGATACCGAACACCATTGATTGTTTGCGCTTGACCTGCCTCATTCTCATCAAAAAAAAGGTCCAATGATTCCTCCAGCCAAAAAACCACACCCCACAGTGACACGTTGAGGATGCATTTGCTTCTCGTGAATCACTCGAGGATTTTCCTCACCCCAAGTGCGACAATTCTGCCTATTGACGAAGCCATCAAGATGGAAATGGGCCTCGTCACTGAAGATGATTTTAGCGGCAAAATCAGCATTTTCATGTTGTCTCTCCAATACCCAATTAACGAACTCCCTTCGCTGTCCATGGTCAGCTGGCTTCAGTTCCTGAGTCAATTGAACTTTGTATGCATGAGGATGCAAATCTTTCGTCAAAATTCGCTGCATAGTGGATTTGGAGATACCAATTTGCTGAGCTCGGTGTCGAATTGAGGTGGATGGAGTTTGAGCGACATCATCACGTACAGCTGCGACATTTTCGGTCGATCGACCTGGTCGATGGCGCGTTGTTATCTTTACATCACTAACAGACCCAGTTTCGGCAAATTTATCCATTAATCTCTTTACAGTTGACTCTTTTGGAGCATTATTGTGACCCCAAATTGATCGCAATTTGCGAACTGTAGCCGCAAAACTTTCACCATTTTGGTAAAACAATTTCACAATGAGAATGCGTTGTTCATTCGTATAGCGCTCCATTTTTACTAACTTCGTACCTTCTACTAGCAAACAATAACAATTGTTCAAATGTCAAACAATGACACTTCGAATGTTTCCAGATTAAAAAATTGCGTTCTTGTTGGGACACCCTTTATATCTGCTAATTCGTCAGACTTAACAGAAGAACTAGTACGTTGTATCAGCGATGCCGTAACTAATTCCAAGAGTAACACAAAACTTAAAACTCAACTACGATTTCAGCTTTGTCCATGGATTAATAAAAATTTGCAAAATTTAATATTATTTAAACGTAGAGTATTAATTAAGTCTAAAGGGAAAAAGTATGATGATTTATTAAAGAGAATAAGTAAAATTATTAAGATGGCGTGTAAAACTGCAAGAAGTGATTACTATTCTGATAATTTAAGTAGAGCAGACGGAGACCGCAAAAAATGTTGGAAGTTCATAAACAATATACTTGGAAGGGTACCTACTAGGGATATTAATATTGTCAGTTCAGCAGGCATACCAATTTTTGATGACAATGTTAAAGCTAATAATTTAAATCAATATTTTACTCACTCAGTGCGTGAGCTATTTTTTATTTATTTATTTATTTATTTATTTATTGGAACTGCTCCATACACAAGACTAAAAGTCTTATTTTGCAGTATGGAACTGATTGTATTTAAAATTATAAAATCACTAATAAATTAATAACTAATTACAAATTTTCTTTATATAAAATGCAAAGAACAATAAGATTAAAATTAAAGAATAAAGTTGAAATATTTGAAATTTAATTTAATCAAATGTATTATAATATCAAATAATATTTAATGTTTTAAATTGTTATGCTGAAAACAGTTTAAAAATATTTTCTTTAAATTTTCGTGCGTTACTTAAAAGTTGAGAGCTATGGGGTATAGAATTCCAGAGAGATACTGCGAATATGTAGAAATGCCACTCCGATATTAAACTTTTATATCTAATTGATCTAATTCTTTTTCCCCTGCTTATATCTGAAATATAAAGTTTGTCGTACAGATGTTCCGGTTTGTGGGTATACACTATTTTATGTAAAAAAACTAAAACTCTTATATTTAAAAGATTATCTAAAGAAACGCCATATAGTTGCGATGAAAACAAAGATACACTAGAACGTCTATTAAGTCCATACACATATCTGATTATGTTGTTAAATGCAACGTTCAATTTCCTTTTACTAATTGTATCACATTTCGCAAATAGCTCACAACCATACAGTAAAACAGGCATCAGATAAGTTTTGGCAAGTAGGATTCTTATTTTCATAGGTGTACAATGCTGGGTTTGCCACAGAGTTCTAGTCATAGAGAAAGTACGACCACAGGCATAGTTAATATGGTTCGACCACGTAAGAGTGTCATTAAAAAAAATACCTAGATTCTTAGCAGATTTAACGATTTCAATTTTCTGATTATTTATAATTATATTAGGTGTAATATTTAGTTTGGAAAGTCGCTTTTGAATTACAATGCATTTTGATTTTTTCGGATTTATCTCTAATCCATTCGCCGTTGCCCATGTATAAATACGATGGAGTTGCTGATTAATAGAGATAATACACTGGTCGATTAGGGCATTACTACAGCTGGTATAAAGCTGAACGTCATCCGCATACATTCTTACATTACAATTTGTTAAAATGCCTGGGAGGTCATTTGAGTACAATGAGAATAATAGTGGCCCAACAATGGACCCCTGAGGTACGCCCCTTGCTACAGGCAGTGTCATTGAATTTTGGATTCTAGTTTCAACATACTGATACCTGCCACGTAAGTATGTTGACAATAACTGAGTAGCGGTCGAAGAAAAATTAAAAAAGTTTTTAAGTTTGTAACAAAGAATGTTATGATCCACGGTATCAAACGCTTTTGAATGATCTAAAAGTATTAAAAATGTAGTCTTGCCATCATCAAGTTTCTCCCTAATCTCCTCTGTAACATCAACTAAGGCTGTTAGGCAGCTGTGTTTCCTCCGGAACCCAGATTGACGATCTGTTAGCAAGTTATTGTCATCCAAGAAACTAGTCATTTGTTTGTGCATAATACGCTCGAATACTTTAGAGAGAAATGGAAGAATAGCTATTGGTCTATAATCGGAACCAGCTTTGGGTATAGGAATGATTTTAGCTATTTTCCAATTCGATGGGAAGTGGCTTGTAGTTAATATTTTGTTAAAGAAAAAAGTTATAATTGGAAGTAGCTGAGGTAAAAGAATCTTGAGAAACTTAGGATTAATCCCGTCCACTCCTATAGAGTTCGATTTTATAGACAATAAACTAGATAAAACGTCGCATTGGTCTACTGCAGCAAAAGAAAAAAAAGATTCAGCATCGTTATTCGAGTGACTATTGATATAGTAATCTTTATCTGCTTGAACCATAGGAACACTTAAAAACTTTGTATTAATTGTATCTGCATCAACCGAACATGGTTCTCGATGCGTAGATTTACCGATACCAACTTCGCGTATCGTTTGCCATGTTCTTTTGGAGCCAATGGCAGAAGAAAATTTTTCAGCATAAAAATTGGATTTGGCCTTTTTAATCATTTTATTTGTGTTTCTCTTAGCAGTCAGATAATCATCATGTAATGTTGTTGTTTTAAATCTTTTCCAACGTGCATAGACAAAATCTCTTTGATTGATACAATCTTTAATTTCAGAAGAAAACCAGGGTTTTTGTTTATTACTAATAATCTTCGATTTTATTGGTACAGTTAGATCGAACAGATAATTTATGTTTTGCTCCAGAAAAGAGAGTTGGTCATCCACAGAATTTAAACAATACAAAGCATTCCAATCAATATTAAAAAATTCTTCCTCAAGGAGTCTAAAATTGATGTTTTTAAAGTCTCGAAAAGTAATCCTCTCAACTTGTATAACAAGTTGGAAATTGTAAGTCATGAAAATAAGATCATGCTTGGAAAAACATGATGCAGACAGTTGATCGTAGAGTAGTATATTAATTTCATTACTCACAAGAAACAAATCCAAAAGCGTATTAATAGTTGCAGTGAAGTGTGTAGGATGTAAGATATTAGGTGATATTAAACCAATCGAGGCACATTCATCAGAGAAACTACAATCTACCAGAAGGTTTGAATTAAAATCTCCTGCTATGATAACATCATCGTACAAAGCTGTTTGCGTTTCCAAAGTTCGAAAAAATCGCCTGGTACAAAGATTCTTATTAGGCCTGTAAACACTCCCTAAAAGCAATTTCCTACCTTCATTATTTACCTCGATAAATAGATACTCAATTAGATTTAGAGGATCTGTATTATCTATGTCCTCAAAATCACAATTTTCCTTAGATGTACATTTGATGCTAAAAGAAATCCCCTTTTTTATGTACATAGCAACGCCGCCATATCCATCTTCTCTATCAACTCTACGTAAATTATATCCATTTAAGGAAACAGAAAAGTCTGTAATTTCGGAATCAAACCATGTTTCCGAAACACATATAAAATCGACACCTGAGTTTTCAAAAATCAATCTAAATTCGTCAATCTTTTTCCTTAAGCTTTGAGCATTGATATGACATATTTTAATACCTTTCCTCTGATTGGCAAGGACTCTAACCATATTCGCAACATTATCCCTGGAATTTATTCTATAAGTATTGTTCATTTTTAAGTTTTAAAAATAATGATCGAGTAACGCACGAAGTAATAAGTTTGATAAAAAATTTATAGTTAACATTGTTTGTTGAAATATTAATTTGAAAAGAATTTAAAATTTGTATAATCGTATATAATAATGTATTTAAAATGGTATAAAGTGTTAGAAATAAAACAAAATAGTTAGAAAATAAGATTTTAATAAGAAGTTGTATGAAAACGTTCATTAGCATTAGGTGCGGGTTCTGTTTCTCGAAATAAATCATCCAGATATTCTATATCATCAATTCTTATTATGTTGCTTTCCGCAGTCTTTTTAATATATACTAGACCACGCATACTAAAGGCACTGTGAAGACGATTTTCCTTTTTTAGTTTTATTGCCGCACGTAGAATGGTAAAATTATACTGAGTAAGATTTTCATTGACAAAAAATTTATTGTTTGAAGATTCTCCAAGGTGTTTTAAACAGAAATTAAAGCCTTTATTAATTTTACGGTAATTAGCAAATGATTTTAAAAAGTAGTTTTTGTCATATGGAGACCACATCTTAACAATTATAACCGCATCTTTACAGTTGTTTTTATTTTTGTTATTTGCGTTTTGTAACCGATAAATAGTTTTGACAGCAGGGACAGTTATATTTATTGTATTGCAAATTTTTTCAAATATTAAAAAGAGATTTTCATTTTCTTTATAAGGAATTTCATTTAAACGTAATTCGCAGGCAACGTTTTTATTTTCTTGCAGCTTTAATTTTGTTTTTAAACTATTTATTTCAGTCTGCATACTTTTTATGTTATCCGCGACTATTTCTAATTGCTGCACTCTTTCAGTAACATTTTTTAGTTCAGTTTTAATGATGTTAAAACTCTTATCAAACATATTTAAGAGCTCTGTTTTGCACTCAGTTAGTTTATTGTTTATCATTGTCTCTATTTCTGTAGTTAATTTGTCGAAGCGTTTATCAATTATATTTAAAGATTTAAAAGGCGAATCTATGTTCGTTAACCGCGGACTCTTACTTGTATTACCAACGAAAGAGTTTTGAAATTTATCTCTTAATCGTTTTTGCGTGGGATTATTTGAAATAGTTGTAGTCGGTATAGGATTAAATTCAAGATCATTAAACTCTTCGTTATTAAATATTTCTTCCTGTGTTACATTTATTTCTAAGAGAGCAGATTAACATTTTTCCAGGTGATCATTTTAATCTCCTTAGAACGTTATCTCAGAGTAACAATCGTTTCTCTCTTCTACCAGTTACAACGGAGGATATAAAAATTGTTCTAAGTAGTTTGAATATCAAAAAGGCAGCTGGTTGTGATAGAGTTACGCCAAAATTAATAGTGGAGTGTAATGATATTATTGCGCCAATATTAGCGAATATTTTTAATAAGATGATTACCACATCAACTTTTGCAGAATGCTTGAAAATAAGTAAAATTATTCCTATCCCTAAAGTTTCAAATGCTTCTACTGTAAATAAATTTTGTCCAGTGGCAATTCTTTCTACAATAGATAAAGTCTTTGAAAAATTGATTTATCAAAAACTTGTGTTGTACTTTGATAACAATAATTTTGCTTACAAACACCAATTTGGTTTTAAAAAAGGCTGTGGAACAGAGGAAGCAGTGGTAAATGTCGTTAACTATATCTGTAGTGAACTTGATGAAGGTTCGAGAGGAGTGGCTGGCTTATTCTTAGATTTTACAAAAGCTTTTGATCTAGTTGATTATAGAATAATCCTACAAAAGTTGAAATATTATGGTGTAGTTGGAAGAGAGCTGAAGTTATTTGAAAGTTATTTTAAAAATCGAAGGCAATTTGTTCAGATTAACAATTCTAAAAGTAGTATGCTAAATGTTGAATGTGATGTGCCTCAGGGAAGCTGTTTGGGACCTCTACTGTTTTCTATTTTTATAAATGATATAAGTAATTTGATCCTAAGGGGTCGTTTGTACATGTTTGCAGATGATGTATGTCTGTTTTATCCATACAAATATGACTTGGTTTTGAAAACACATATGGAACGGGATGTTTCCCTGATTTTTGAGTTTGCTCGGTTGAACAAATTAGTACTTAATGCAGACAAAACAAAGTTGGTTCGGTTTAGGCCGCATTCTAACTCAATAAACAAAAAGAAGAAGTTGAAATACCGTCAACGAAACGTCGAGTGAAAAGGATGTAATAATTTGAATTTTTTTTATTATCATCTTAATATTTAATTGACCATAATTAGCCCGAAAAAGTAAAAACATCTCAAAAATTTTAACATTTATGTTGATGGTTATATAATTAATGAAACACATGCTGTAAGGTACTTAGGAATAACATTACAAAGTAATCTTTCTTGGGATTTGCATATATCCGAAGTATAATCGAAGATAGCTCCAGCTATTGGCATATTGTAAAGATGAAATACAAGCTCAGTGAGAAAGCCAAACTTATGTTTTATCAAGCTATGATACAAAGCCATTTAAATTACATGACTATGATATATGGTTATAAAAATACAACGGTTCTAAAATTAAATTTTATTTTGTACATAATTATGTAATATATTATTGCCAGCTCGTCTCAATAATGCCTTCTCGGCGCTGAGACCAACGTTATTAAATTGTAATGTACATTGAAAGCAAATAAAATTTTATATATGTATATAAAAAAAAATTATTATCTGTTTTATAATTAAATTATTATAATTAATAATGAATTAGTAAGAAATTATCACAATTTATTATTATAAAGTTTATAAATATGATAAAATTTATACAAAAATTAACATATAAATTTAATTATTTTATATTTTTAATTAAATAGTTATTTTAGTTAATAATACATTGAATAAAATTATAAATTTTTATTTATAAAATTTATAGATAATTAGAGCTTTGTCTTAAAAATATCATAAAAAATCAATTTTTAAAATTACAATAACATTAAATCATCATCCGACACGACATCATTTGATGCAAACGCTACAAAATCAAAATACAAATGATGTTTGACGTGTTTATTTCTACGTTGCCTTTAAAGCATCAAACACACGACACTCACACATATGCACTGTTTGATGGTTTTATTTGTACGTTGCCAGCGGCCTTTAGAAAATAAAATGGACTTCGCAAAAATGAAAGAAATAACAGCACTATCGCAACATATATTAAGCTCTGGTCACACAAATGACTTTGAAAGAAAAAAGTGAAAGTCTTAAGTGGCTGATACATGACATCAAACTAGCGTCAATATTTTTGGTTGTGTGCGTGTTTTGATTTCACGTATACGTTGTGTGTGATATTGACGAAAATCAAAATCGTTTTGATTTTTAATATAAAATTACTGCTTGTTATATTTGGGAGTTGTTGTTAAATTGGCTGAAATAATTTTCTATCATAATTTTAGCACCAATACACTCATGCGTCACACCGTTTTTTCTTAATCTGTTTTTTTTATTGTATTGTGAAATAGATTTTTACCCCTCATAAAATGTGACATTTTCTTTTCTGACAAAAAATGTAACATTTTATTTGCACTTTTTGCGAAAAGTATTTATTTTATATATTCTAAATTAAAAGTAACCTAATTTTCTACATCAATCTGAAGGTCTCAAAGTACTGTGTTCATCAAATGCAAAAATTTTGAAGTAATGGGGTGAAAATATTCCAAAACGGGGAACAATATTGAAATATTTTCACACTATGACTTCAAAAAAGTCAATGGCTACCATTATTTGCGATTTACGAGCGCTCGGCTTTGAGACCTTTCGATTGATGTATAAAATAAGGTTGCTCTTAATATAGAATATGTAAAAAATACACTTTTCGAAAAAAGTGCAAATAAGATGCGACATTTTTTGTCAGAATAGAAAACGGCATAAAAGAAAATCGCCCAAACTGGCAACACTATTCTCATTGATAGTGTTTTTTTTTTAAGTTTATGTTGCTACCAATGAACGAATATCCACAATGTGCTACAAACCGATATATAAAAAGCTCCTTTGCATTACAAAGCTTAAATTTATAATAACACGCACTGAAAAATATATGAGCATAGTAAAGTTTATACCATTTTTATAGAACTAAAGCCCGTCGATGCCTTCCAAAAAGCTTTTCTACCCAATATTTTTTATAAAGCATATTTTTGGGGTTTAGCTCACAAATATGTTGTTGTTTCATTTTGCGGTATTATGATTTGCACAAAGCATTTTGAAAACTCTTGCACAGGATTGAGCAAAATATCAAAACGTTTTGATAATATTTGTGCAAGCGCTTGTTGTTGTTGAAGAAGAAGCTAATATTTTTCAACAAGAATAAGCAGCAATTTGATTTCATCGAGAGAAGAAAAAATCTGAAGAACCAATCTTAATATATAAATATATTATTATTTTTTTTTTATTAAATACCAGAGTGGTGTGACGCATCATCGACGAATATCATATTAATTCATAAAATAGTTAAATTCAGTTTTTGCTACTAGCTCATATTAATCATATTAATAATTAATAATAAATATTAGTGTATACAATTATTTTTAGTATGCGTATAACGAAGTTACAATATTTAGAACAACATATTG
Organism: Cordilura impudica; assembly: GCA_963682025.1. Classification (NCBI taxonomy): domain Eukaryota; kingdom Metazoa; phylum Arthropoda; class Insecta; order Diptera; family Scathophagidae; genus Cordilura; species Cordilura impudica. The sequence goes on from CAVMKG010000657.1 coordinate 27,326, forward strand.
CAATATAATTAAGCTTCGCTCGACTTTAGGTTAGTATCAAATTGCTTTTTTCTTCTATAAAAATATAAAAATCAATCAATATAAAAAAATTAAAATTAAAAATTTAAAAAATAAAAATTAAATATTAATAATATTCACCGACTTAGTGTCGATGTCGTCGGCACTTTGATGCACGTTGAGTCGACGTCGACGACCGTAAATTTGATACTTTAAAATATTTAATTTTAAAAGTATCAACTTTTAGTATGACACAAAGTGTGTTAAAGTGACAACGACAACAACTTGAATTGTTTGCTTGTTGAAAATGTAATAAATGACCATAGTAATTGATTGTAACATGTGTGTGCGTGAGAGTCAGTTGGCCAATATGAATATGGCTACAAGACAAAATACATGTGTGATGTGTTACCATGTAACAGACAGAAAACAAATGGTAAGTAATTAATTCATATGTATATTAGCCTGTCGCGTAAAATTGTTTTTTTTTTTTAATACTCTTTAGTCCATGCATATAGACAACCAAAATAGGGGAAAAATAAATGCGCTTTTTGTTCACGATTGTAGATTATTTTGTCCGAAAGAAATTTTTTGATGTGTAAACATCTATACGAACAGGGGAGTAAGTTTCAAAAACAGCGTAACATGTAAGCGTAACATGTGAGCGTAACATGTGAGTCGTAAGACAAAATGTGATTGTATTGGTGAAAAAATTATGATATTATGATAAACTGTTTAAAATTAAAAATGAAAAATAACACGGTGTTACAAAAAAGAATGAAGTCGAAATCCCTGGGATATCATATTATTTTTCTGGTAGGTATTGTCGAGTAGAACAAGAATCTGTATTTGAAATTTTCCAGGCACGTCAGAATTTTGAGATACGGGTAAAAAACCGGGTTTTCGGACCTCTATGCACTTAATAACGGGTAACTCAGTTGGTTCTCCACCGATTTTAATTTTATAAACGGATTTGGATAGAATAGACTTATACCTTTAAAATGATATATATGATTATATGGTTTGATCCAAAAATGTGTGTGTATTTCTGCACCAATGTCATTTTTTTACCACTTTTTTCGACATTTTTTAACTTTGGCGATATTTTTACGCACTTTTTTATAAAGGAACCGTAAAGTTTTATAATTTATGTTAGTAGCATATTTAGTTAGGAGTAAAATGCAATTTACGGTTTTAAAATCCGTTAAAAAATGACTAAGTTATTAAATATTGTATCAAACCAAAATTCTTGCAAAATACAAATTTCTTAATATGATATTCCTACGCATTATTTTATACAGAAATTTTACTGAGTAAAATTCAACTTTGTTTTAAAAAATCCGTTAGAAATTAAGAGAGTTATTAATTTTGTTTTTAAACCTAAATTTTTGCATAATTGCTTGCACATTATTTTTCTAGTTTTTTTGCTCTCTGTCTAGTGATGTTTTGCTAGAAGTTAGCAGGTAAAATTTTGTAAATGCAATGTGGAGCAAATTGGGACAACAGAGTTTGCCAAACTTTTTTTGCTTGTAGTCAGATTGTTATTTGTACAAAACTTTACATTCCGAAAACTGAAAATGTTTCTTAAAAAAGATTTTGGAGGGGTTTTCTTATTTAATATAAAAAAATAATTTTAAATATAAGTGGTATTTTATTTGCACTGTATATTTTTTTATATATACTGACTATAATAAATGTGATTGATATACTCTGAGGACTATAAATTGTAAATCACTGTTATATTAAACTCAAATTAGAATTACAACAACAATTAGCAATGAGAGCTTAAATCATGTAAAAGTATTGTTTTTTTTAATATGTTTTGTTTTCCCCTTTCTTTACTTAAATAAATAAAAAAGTTAGCCATTTGATAATATTATAATAGTGAAGGGCAATTAAAATTAAATTTGAATTTATCCCGATAAATAAATTTTATTAAAAAAAGAAAATGTGCGACAGACGTAATAAATTTTGTTATATTTGTGGTTTATTGGTAGATATCGATCATAGACGTGATTTTAGAAACAATGGTGGAGTGGTGGAAATATATAACAAACTCTTCAATCGCTCTTATAAATTTAGTCGCTGGTATGAACCTGAATTTATTTGTGATTATTGCTGTAGAACATTAAAAAAGCCGTCAGTTACTTTACACTTTTCGACACCTATGATTTGGCATCATCAGCTCTACCATAAACCAGGTGATTGCTATTTTTGTCAAACCAATACAAAAGGTTACTCTTTTAAAACGCGCAAAAGTGTCAAATACGCAAGTGTTTTAACTGTAACAAAACCGATATATGTAAGTGATTATGCAAAAATTTAGGTTTAAAAACAAAATTAATAACTCTCTTAATTTCTAACGGATTTTTTAAAACAAAGTTGAATTTTATTAGTAAAATTTCTGTATAAAATAATGCGTAGGAATATCATATTAAGAAATTTGTATTTTGCAAGAATTTTGGTTTGATACAATATTTAATAACTTAGTCATTTTTTAACGGATTTTAAAACCGTAAATTGCATTTTACTCCTAACTAAATATGCTACTAACATAAATTATAAAGATTTACGGTTCCTTTATAAAAAAGTGCGTAAAAATATCGCCAAAGTTAAAAAATGTCGAAAAAAGTGTTAAAAAAATGACATTGGTGCACAAATACACACATATTTTTGGATCAAACCATATAATAATATATATCATTTTAAAGGTATAAGTCTCTTCTATCCAAATCCGTTTATAAAATTAAAATCGGTGGAGAACCAACCGAGTTACCCGTTATTAAGTGCATAGAGGTCCGAAAACCCGGTTTTTTACCCGTATCTCAAAATTCTGACGTGCCTGGAAAATTTCAAATACAGATTCTTGTTCTACTCGACAATACCTACCAGAAAAATAATATGATATCCCAGGGATTTTTTTTTGTAACACCGTGTAATAAATGAAAAAAAAAAATGAAAAATAAAAAAAATTGATTTATCAAAAACTTGTGTTGTACTTTGTGGAACAGAGGAAGCAGTGGTAAATATCGTTAACTATATCTGTAGTGAACTTGATGAAGGTTCGAGAGGAGTGGCTCGCTTATTCTTAGATTTCACAAAAACTTTTGATCTAGTTTATTATAGAATAATCTTATAAAAGTTGAAATATTATGGTTTAGTTGGAAGAGAGCTGAAGTTATTTGAAAGTTATTTTAAAAATCGAAGGCAATTTGTTTAGATTAACAATTCTAAAAGTAGTATGCTAAATGTTGAATGTGGTGTGCCTCAGGGAAGCTGTTTGGGACCTCTACTGTTTTCTATTTTTATAAATGATATAAGTAATTTGAACCTAAGGAGTCGTTTGTATGTGTTACCATGTAACAGACAGAAAACAAATGGTAAGTAATTAATTCATATGTACATTAGCCTGTCGCGTAAAATTGTTTTTTTTTTTAATACTCTTTAGTCCATGCATATAGACAACCAAAATAGGGGAAAAATAAATGCGCTTTTTGTTCACGATTGTAGATTATTTTGTCCGAAAGAAATTTTTTGATGTGTAAACATCTATACGAACAGGGGAGAAAGTTTCAAAAACAGCGTAACATGTAAGCGTAACATGTGAGCGTAACATGTGAGTCGTAAAACAAAATGTGATTGTATTGGTGAAAAAATTATGATATTATGATAAACTGTTTGAAAATTAAAAATGAAAAATAATAAATGAAAAAAAAAAATGAAAAATAAAAAAAATAAATATGAAAAATAGAAAATGAAAAATGAAAAATAAAAAATGAAAAATAAAAAATGAAAAATGAAAAATAAAAAATGAAAAATGAAAAATCAGAAATGAAAAATAAAATATGAAAAATAAAAAATTAAAAATGAAAAATGAAAAATTAAAAATGAAAAATAAAAAATGAAAAATAAAAAATGAAAAATAAAAAATGAAAAATGAAAAATAAAAATGAAAGATGAAAAATAAAAAATGAAAAACGAAAAATTAAAAATGAATAATGAAAAATAAAAAATGAAAAATAAAAAAATGAAAATAAAAAATGAAAAGTGAGAAATAAAAAATAAAAAATGGAAAATGAAAAATGAAAAATAAATTAAAAATGATAAATAAAAAATGAAAAATGAAAAAGGAAAAATAAAAAATGAAAAATTAAAAATAAAAATGAAAAACGAAAAATGAAAAATAAAAAATGAAAAAAAAAAAAATTAAAAATGGAAAATAAAAAATTAAGAATAAAAATGAAAAATAAAAAATTAAAAATGAAAAATAAAAAATAAAAACTGGAAAATGAAAAATTAAAAATGAAAAACGATAGATAAAAAATTAAAAAAAAAAATAAAAAGGAAAAATGAAAAATAAAATATCAAAAATGAATAATAAAAAATTAAAACTAAAAAATTAAAAATAAAAAATGAAACATGAAAAATAAGAAATGAAAAATCAAAAACTAAAATTAAAAATGAGTAATGAAAAATAAAAAATGAAAAATAAAAAATTAAAAATAAAAAATTATATATAAAAAATGAAAAATAAATAATGAAAATTGAAAAATAAAAAGTGAGAAATGAAAAAAGAAAAATAGAAATTGGAAAACGAAAAATTTAAAATTAACCGGTTAAAATAATAAATCTATAATATTAATAGACTAGGCGATTTCTTGTGACCGATCTTTTGTTCTACCGTTTTATACCAATTTTGACCAAACATATATTATTTGAAAGGTATTTCTTTTTGGCCGTTTTGCAGATTTACAGATTTTTAAATTTTTTTCCTTTATTTTGAGTAAGTTGCATTTAAAGTTGCTACTAACACATACATAAAATTATACAATGCTATGTGTGTGTTTATTAAATTTGTTAATGTGTTATTAATAAAAATGAGTTTGTTTTTTTGTGTTGATTTGTGAATTGGCTATAATTGATTAGCATACATTTAGGGTCTTTATTTAATGAAAAAATAAAATTTCCTAGAATTAGCACTCGAGTTTCGAGGGCTGTAATCTGCTAGTTATAATAAATATTTTTATATTAAAAGAGCCCCTGCAGTTGATTGCTCTAAGTGATACGTTTTCTGTTTGATTTTTAAGAAAGTGCACTCAAAAAAAAAAACCGCATATCAATTTGAAATTTTTTTCTTATCAAATCCACATTTAGTGAAAATATTTGAAATTTGATAAGAAAATTATCAATCTAACGTGAAAAACGTTACATTAACGTGTTTTAATGTTAGATTGATATTTTTAACTTTAGATTGATAGTTAAAATATCAAATTGATATTATAATGTTTTACATTGTCATATCAATTCGTAATATCAAATTAATGTCAATATTACTTCTACAAGAACATATATCAATTTTACATTTAAAAATGTAATTGATCAATTTCACATCGAAATTGATAAGAAAAATGTGAAATTGATATTAATTCTTTATAATGTGATATGAAAACATTACACCTTTTTTTATTTCTCCGAAATGTGTTGCTCTATTTCAGTGGTCGTAAGAAAGAGTACGATAATGTACAGTGTGGTAGTAAGAAAGAGTACGATAATGTAGAAATGTGTTTGTTTACTCTAAGAGAACCTGTCAATTTCAAGTTCATGGAAAAAACTGAGTAGCATCTTAAAAAAAATTGTGAAAATCACATAAAACAAACGGTGTTGTGAATCGCGCATAATAAAAAAATATTAATATTAATTTTAAAGTGTTAAATTAAAAAAAAAAATGGATAATACAGAAGAAATTATATATATGTCCGAAGTGGCTGATTTCTTAAATCACCAAAGTGAAAAAACAATTGTCACATTATCAGGCGAAGTCGACCCAGAAACTGTAGCCAATGAGGGTAACAGAAAATTAATGGATTTACTCGAGGAGTTCAATTTAAAGAACGCATTTGATGCTCTTAATGGTAAGTAATATAATATTTAATTATTTCTATTAAAATATTGTTAATAGCAATGTTAAAAATAATTGTCTCATCATGCTGCTCTTAATACGGAAATGTGTGAAGTTATTGATATGAATTCATATATTTTTGATATAAAAATGTACAATTGATATGCACATTTTGATATTAAAAATTGATATGAAGTCATATATTTTTAATATTTTTTTTATTTTATTTCAAAAGCTTGTGGTTTTACGTATGACCGTCTTAGATACATTAATAAGGACGATTTGAATGCGGTTTTTCCTGAAACTTACAATATTGGTTTGAAGGCAGAGCTGAGGGAAAAGATATCCATTTGGAAATTAAAGAATGTAAAATTGTTAATGTTATTATCGAACAATACTAAATTTTTTTTAAAAATCTAATCTAGTTTCCTAAGGACGATATTACCACCGTAAGCTGTCATTCCAAAGTTCTGGGATGGGTCCAATCCCAAGATTTTGGTTCCAATACAACATCGTCTTGTAAAACAAATGTTACTGGCTATACGGTAAGTGTTTTTTGGAAGATCGTGAATAATTTAAATAATTTTTAAAATATTGTTTGTTTCCATTCAAAGCCGCTCCTTGATATTCTCAAGCAAACGAAGGTTGGAGATGGAATTTTAAAAAATTATGCAGTCGATAAAAAACTCTCATCAGACAACAGGAAAAAATTATTGAACTGTATAGTTGAATTCTATTACGATGTCACCAAGAATAAGTACGCTATTCCTCGCAGTCCGCAAGTTGAGCAAATGGCTAATGAAATAGTTGGCATTTTTCCTTCAGAAACAAAAGAAATATATTACGTTTCACGAAAGGATGCAAAAAAGAGGAATCCTACGGGATTATTGTTCAATAGGTTTGTTTAAAGTTTTATTTTTTATTTTTCATACAATCATTATTTCTCTAACCCACAGGTTTAACAATTTAAATCGCAAACGCTCGTCTGAGAGAGAAATAGAAACCCCTAAAAAGGAAAAGATTTCTAATCCAACTAAACCCACACCGGAGATGTTGTCCATACAGAATAAAATGAAAATTATGCAGAACGACGAAATAGATTCAATCGATTTATGGCAAAAAACGTTTGCATTACGCAGCAGTGACATCAAAGCTTCAGCTACTTTGAATTTAATTCTTGATGGGTGGCCATTTTTTAAGCAGTCAGGAGCAGAAAAATTTGTAAGTTTATTGCACTATGTGAATTATCCAGTAATCAATATTTAAATTATAGATTGATTATGACTTTGATGTGATGTTGCCTGGAAAACGGTACAATCTTGTTGACAAGTGGGACGATTTAGAAACCAATCTAATTAAATTCTACAAAAAGAATTTAAAACAAAATCAGTACAAAATCTTATTCGATTCTGCAACTAATGAAGCTATAGATAAAAGTAAGTCATTATTTTTCTGAAATATAATAAATAATTAATAACGTGTTTTACGTATAAAGATTCCAGGGATTGTGTCTTAACAATGCTATTAAACGCGGTTCTAAAGCCAACATCTAGGTTTTTTGTTCAAATGGAAGCCGGAAAAATGGTTCAAAAAACTACAATTAAAGATGCAATTAACAGCTCTATTGTACATATAGCTACTGTAAACGATTTGCAGATGGCAAGGGACCATAAAAAGAAATGTTCCATGCAAAGAAAAACCACCATCCAGCCTTATGTTATTGTGATTGGACCACACCTTACTGATTTAAAGGAGTTTTATGTGAGTTATGGAGAGACTCTTCAAAAATTTACATCGTTTATAGCAGCAATGGATATATGTTTTAAGGTATACCATGTTTTTGATTTACAATATTCTAAAGAATCGATATTATTATGGCTGTTTTTACAACAATATATTTATGAAATAAGTACAATTTATGACGTTAAAAATTCTGTGCTATCGGAATTTATTGAAAATCTTAAGAATTAAAAATGAATATTTCATGTTAAACCGAAATATCATTTTTTAAACCATTATGTAAATATAATAAAACAATCTGGGCCACCCAAATACTTATGGAGCTTTCGCTATGAATCAAAACATAGAGAAGCAAAAACTTATGCTAGAAATATAACGTCACGAAAAAATATTACATATACATTGAGCATAAAAGCATCTTTAAAATTTACTTCCTTTTTAAATGAAAATGCAAATGGTTTACCTAATCAAACTAAATTTGAAAAATCGTATTTTTTTAATATTGAAAATTCTGAATACTTTAATTTTATAAAAAATTTTGATTGTTTTAAACCAGATTTCGCAAATAATTTAGCAATAAAATCTGTCACTTTCAAAGGAACTTTTTACAAAAAGGGTTACTTTTTAACTATAAAATGCAATGATGTAGTTGATCTTTATGAAATTAGAGAGATAATTATTAGTATTAACAATCATCTTTCAGTAATTGCAATCAAACATGAAATATTATATTTTTCAGAACATTATCAGTCATATGTAGTAGGTTCTAAGAACAAGTTTTTTGAAATATTAAATTTAAAATTATTCACAGGTGTGCCTATTCATTTGTATTATAACTATATCAGATGGAACTACTCTCATTAGAAACAAAGAATTTTAAGTTTTTTTTTTTATTTAAATATGTTATTTTTAAAAAATTTACAATAAAACATATCTCTAATTATTTCAACAAATTATTGTTTAATTTAAATAAAGGAATATATATGGGTTTGTATGTGAGTATATAAAAAAAATTACATATAATATGAATTACACATTAAATCGTATCAAATTAATATTTTTTTCATATCAAATTAATATTTTATTCATATCAAAATGATATTTTCACATATCAAATGAACATTAAAATAACGTCAATTCTACATTAAATCATATCATTTTGATATTTTATTCGTATCAAAATGATATTTTATTCATATAAAATTAACATTAATCTTATAAATATTACATTTTACATTTCACATTAAAATTATCAATTTTACATGTTTTCGTATCAATCCAAATATCACATATCAAATTGATATTGCTTCAATATCAAAATTGATAATTTTCCTGTTGGACGTATTTTGTAGCGTAAAATTATCAATTTTACGGTGGTTTCTTACAATTTTTTGGTTTAGTGTGCTATAAAAAAATCTTTAATTACTAGATGTTTAGATATCTGCCCTGCGATCGGACTCACATGATTTATTTTTTTTAAGAATTGTACTCAAAAGTTTCGTAATGTTAAGATTATATAGAGAATATTTATCAAATTTTTGTGGATTAATTTTAGTTCACTACAGCATTTGGTATTATAATTTGTAGTAATAATTTATACGGGACACGCTAATATATTCAAATAATAAATAAGCAAAAAACCAAGCATTGAATTTCTGGAATATGTTTTTTAGAAATATAGAAAAAGTATTTGTTATGAATTTTGGAGATTAATTAGTTTTTGTACATGTTTGCGTAAAAATTAGTTAAACAATGTAATGTAGTATATTGTCATTCTCACTGAAGTTCAATAATTGAACGAATTTGCTTATTATCCTTGAATATACTGAAAATAAAGTTGTATATTAAAAAAAAAAAAAATAGTGCCGCTAAGTTCTTCGAGCAGCCTCAGATTGAGTGATTTTGGCGAATTCAAAAATTTCGGTATATTTTGCGTAATTTTAAATTAAAAATTTTAAATACTCAAGCTATCTTAATATGCTAAATATATTAATTTTGTTAAATTACTTAAAAATAAAAAAATATTTATACTATTTTTTTTCTTATAATTTTTTTTTCAATAATTTTTTTTCATTTAGTTGGATTTTAGTTAAAATTTATTTAAATAAAAAATTTTTTATATTAATTTGTTTATGGAGAAAAAAAAATTCGAATCTGATAAAACATGAAAAAGCTTGGAAGCCTTTAGAACTTAAATCATAAACTTCAAAACATAATGCAAGAATTATCCAGCGAAAAGTGAAGTCACTCTAAAAGAATGAATTTTTCAATGCTTCTCAGGGAAGATCTTCATTAAATTGGTTCTAATGAAAAATTTAATTTGAAATCTTCAAAACACAAAGAAGAAGGATTGATTGAAATCCGGTTAGCACTAGAAAAATATTCTTGTTTTAATTTTTAAAAATTTTTAGATTTTTTGCGCAAACAATCTAGTTGTCTTATGTCTTGTGCCTTACAAAATAAAAGTACATTAAGTTCCGTTTACCAATCAAAGTATTCTTACAAATATCTAAAATAAAATAATATTAGAAGGAGTAAAAATTTTTACAATTATAAATATTGGGAATTGCAACAAATATTTCTATTATAACAACATAGTTTATAGATATTGTTATAAATTACACAGTGCAACACGATGTCTTGGGCACGCAAATCTCAATCACCGATTGAAAGTATTTGGTAAGTATGTAATTATGTGATATAACATTAGTGGCTCTTAGGCAGAACTTTCGCGATTTTTCCTTTTTTAGAAAAATTTGGTTCATAAAAGTTAAAATATATGACTAACGAGTTCTCTGATTAAAAATCTACATTAATATTTGTTCCATGAAATTGATCGGTGAATATTTCTTTACAGCATTTCAATCTTACGGAAGTGGGTCTTTTAGGCCCTTATTTCCAAAATGTCCAAAATTATATCATAACTACATACATTTCTGGTATAATGTATTCAAGAAAAATGTAGCGCGAACAATTTCAGTAGGGAGCTTCAAAGACAAGAAAAAAAATTCCACGTGGGGTTTCCCCACCAGACGCAAAAAACTTCCATATCAAATTTTCAATACAATAAAAAGAAAACATTTTTATTGATAAAATATGATCATAAGATACTGCATTGAAACTACCGTAACCTTCGTAGTCAGTGATCCGGCATTTCTTTTGGCTGTCGAAATGTGTTTGTATCCGGGTAAAATGCCAGCTCCGTGTTACATTAAAGATGCCCGTAGTATCTCATATTTGTTCTTGGAAAGTTCTAAGCACATAAACAAGGCCAAAGCTTCTTCGAACCATACTTTTGAAGGTGTGCGTTTGGGAGCGAGGAAATGCCACCTTTAACGCTATTAAGTCGCAGTGGGTTTGCATTAGCAACAGATTTTGTAATCTGCGACCTAACTTTCTCCGATGCATGGCCTTTAGTCAAATCGTTGGTGACATCGGCAAGTTTCCTCTTTTTTTTAAATTTGCACGTACGGGGTATGTGGTGGGTTCATCTTCTGCCAATGTATCCTGGAGGTTATCCTCATTAAGCCAAATACAAGTATTTGGAGTTGAATTTCTCTACGCCTCAGCATAATTTCATCTATTTCTCCTTAATATTTGCCTATGTCAGGCGAAGATTATTTGTTATCAAGTTCTTTTAAAGCTGCGTCCCCGAAATCCTTTAGGGTGGTTGAGTTCCTAAACAGATCAAACAATTTTGAGTTGCTCAACGCCGCACAGTGGACCATTTGACGAGAAGGCGGTCAAAAATCTATAAATTTTGATTGGATTAGAATTTTGATATGCGGTTTTTTTTTGTTTGGTAGGTGAGACTTTAGCCTTTAAGTTTTGCTATAAAACGAAAATAAAAAAAGTTACGGAGGGTTTAAAATATATTTTAATTTTTAGTTGAATTTTAGTACAAAAATGAAGTGTTAAAAGGTAAAAAAGGCTTTTTTTAATATAATGTCTTATTTTTTCAGTTAATTTTACAACTAATCCTTTTTAACAATTTTTTAAGTTAATTTTTTCAGAAAATGCCAAACTTTGGCCCCCGTAAACTTTTTAGTCCTAATGTGCACAAGGGCCGAAGGTTGTTTATTTTTTGAAAGATCGCGAGTTAAAATATAATTTATTAAGCAGCGAACGTAAAAGTTACCTTATATTGGTTCAAGATAAAGAAATTTCAATGAAAAACTCGTATGTTTTTGCTTTAGTTAAATTTTTTTTTATTGTCTTTTTAAAAATATCTCCATATCAATTTTTATGGTAAATTTATGAAATATAACAATTTTTATTGTAAATATACAAAATATATAAATTTTTAAACCAAGAAAATTTTTTAACTATATAAAAAAAAGTGTAACTTATTGTTAGTGTAATGAAAAAGTACTTTAAATCAACCAATTTTAGTAAAAATTTCTTCTAATAGTCTTGATTTTCATCTTCTAGAAGTTGTTTAGCTTCTTCGTCTAATTCAATAGAGGTAGTTTTCCATTTTTGACGAATGTTGGACATATATGGATCTGAAGTGCACAACAAAATAGTGATAAGGTCTTCATTAGTACAACATCTGGACATTTTCCTTGTGTTGTGCTCGCGAAAGAATCTGTAGTCTTCGTTCCTTTTTTCTTGCGCTTCTTCAGATAGATCTCCTATTGGTAGCATATTGTATTGAATTATTTGTTCCCCATGGTACAAAATTTTATGAATTGTGGATGGCATATATCTCCAAGAGTATTTTTCATTATAAAGTATAGCTGTTTTATTGGCGTACTCTCCAAATTTTTTTGCATTTATCTTTCTGTTGCATGCTAGAACTTGTAATATGATTTTGAATCGTCTTATTAATTCATGATCTACACCTGGGATAGAGGCTGCAGTTTCCGGATCGGAAAAAAATCTCCTTGCAGTATTTCCATCATTTGTGTTTCCTTCCCCTTGTTTTGGATGGTCGATTACGAGGCCTAGCTGTAGATATTTTTGTTGAATTTGGTTTTTTTTTGCTTTCTTTCTTCTTCATTTTCTTTGTTTTTTCTCACTGTTTCGCCTACCGGACCAAATTCCAAATCATAACCCAATTTAAGAATATGCTCCATGGAACGTATTCTAGCATGAAGAGGGGACATTCCAAATTCGTAGGCTTCCTTAAAACTATCGTCTTCTGGTGGGGGTTGGCTTACTTGACTTGATGTCTTTTGGCATATAATGCAGCTTGACGTTGACTTTGTTCCAGTTTAAGCTTGTGCAACTTTTCCATCAATCATTGTGAGACACATTTTTAAATGTACTTCAATGTCTTGGTTATCAAATTTAAATATTACTGGTTGAAGTTCCTTAATTTGATCTTTTATTTTTTGAACTTCTTCAGTTATGACATCTTTGGTTTCCTTTTTAAATGCAAATTTTATTGGTCTGCAATACCTTGTTGAAGAAAGAATTTCATTTTTCCATATATCAATTTCTGTTGTTCTACTAGTTGACGGCTCTAAGACGCTATACCTTCTTGTTAAGCGCAATGGAACGTAAGATACCATAAATAAATTAGCATCTGATGAATTTTCGGCATTAAATTGCTTGTATTGTTTCTGACCAGAGGATCCATCACATCCCCATTTAGAAATTAAGGTAATGCTGCCATTACCATTTTTTTTTAAATGATCAAGCGTATTTAGCAATCGTTCTGCAGTATGTTCAAGGAGATTGTTGTGTATTCTGTAACCAGGTCTAATGTGTCTTTATTGTACAAATCATCATACATGACAAGTATAATTACAGCGATGTTAAATATAGCATTATAATATTAGGGCTGTTATATATAGCATTGTATTATTAGGGGTATGTACATATTCATATTCACAACACATTGTATTATTAGGGGTATGTACATATTCATATTCACAACATCTCTCTTTGTTTATAAAAATTAGTAGATAAATATATAAATTATTTTATATACGAAATTCAAACATTTTACATGTAATAGTACTTCATTAATATAACATAATATAATATAATAAAATATCTTAAGACTAGATACGAAATGAAATTACAATATAAGCATTTGAGAGAGGAATGTTTTAGTCTTCAAAACCAAGCCTTTTCGGTGGCTTAATCTTTCGGCCACTTCTTGAATGAGATACCCTAACATTTTCCAATTGTCGGTCAATTTGGGAGTTACTATAAACAACATTCTGCCCCTGACTCAAAGGATTATTTTCCGTACTATTATGTTCTTTTTGCGGCACTTCAAGAATATGCTGCCTATTTCTTCTATACGTAACACCCTCATCATCTTTTATAAGATATGACCGAGGCTGCCTACAGACCTCAACAATAGTACCCGGAAACCATACCGACAAAGGATTCTTTTTGAAATAAATGTGATTACCCACATTTATGGGCTTAAGATTTTTTGTAGACCTGTTATAATTTGTAGCTACTTTTTCTTCCTCGTTCAAATGTATTTTCACAATTTTATCTGATTTTACTAATTTTGGTTTTAAATTTGATGTCAATGACGGTAATTTAGTTCTAAGTACTCTGGACATAAGAAGTTCTGCAGGACTTGGTCTGTTGTTTTTCCGTGTTGTACGGTAATGAAGCAAAGCTGTATAATAATCAGTCCCTATCTCTCTGCATTTTTTTAAAAGCTTCTTAGCCGTCTGAATGGATCTTTCAGCCATGCCATTAGATCTTTGAAAGTATGGACTGGAAGTTTGATGGTCAACTCCCCAATCTGAACAGAATAACGCAAAATCATTTGAGCTAAACGGTGGACCATTGTCTGTGACCAAAACTGTTGGAATGCCATGTCTGGAAAAAATACTTTTTAACTTGTCCACAACCAAATGGTTAGAATACCCTGAGCTTAATGATTCAATTTCTATATATTTCGAAAAATAGTCGACAACCAGCAAATAATATTTTCTCTCGAATTCAAAGAGATCTGCACCAACTTTATACCACGGTATCGTAACTATATCATGACAAAGTAAATTTTCTCTCGGATTTGCGTTTCTATGCCTAATGCAGAGTTCACAAGAGGATACAATATTGGATATATCATTATTGATATTTGGCCAATATATTGACTCTCTGGCCAAACTTTGGCATCTCTGAATGCCTAAATGTCCTTCGTGTAACTTTTTTAACATTTCTGACCTAAGACTCTTCGGAATTATTAACCTATTGTTTTTTAAGAGTACCCCATTTATGATATGTAGGTCATCTTTTATATTGAAATAAGGAACAATGTCTTTATCGCATGATTTCTTATCCTTAGGCCATCCTCCTTTTATATATTCTCCTATTTTCTGAAATATTTCATCTTTTTCAATTGATTTTCTTATTTTGGTTATATCACTTCCCGGCAAAGCAATATTATCAACAATAGCATGGCAATGCAAATCAATATCTTTATCCATTTCCACAAGTGCGTGTTCTTTCAACGGAGCTCTAGACAAAGCATCTGCAATATGAAGATACTTGCCTGGCTTGTAAACGACAGTCAAGTTGTATGCCAGAAGTCTCATCATAAATCTCTGCAGTCTAGCCGGAATCTTATGTAACGGCTTACCAAAAAGCGATACCAGAGGTTTATGGTCTGTTTCCACAATAACACTATGTCCATAGATGTACTGATGGAATCGGGTGCATCCAAAAAGAATTGCAAATAACTCCTTTTCTATTTGCGCATAATTACCTTGACACTCCGTTAAGGACGCCGATGAATAGGCAATAGGTTTGGTATCGTGCATGATGACGGCCCCCATGGCAAATTTAGAAGCATCGACAGACAAAACTATTTGTTTATTAGGGTTATAATAGGTTAGAACTGGAGTATTAGTTATCTCCTTTTTCAAGTTGTTGAACTCGTCATCCTGAGCCTTGCCCCATTGCCATAATGAATCTTTTTTCAGTAAATCCCTCAAATGTTCTTTGCTGACAAATTATGAATAAATTGGCCCAAATAGTTCACCATGCCCAAGAAACGTTGTAGTTCTTGACAATTTTTTGGTACTGGCATCTTTAAAATTGATTCTATTTTATCACTGTCGGCCCTTACTCCCTTCTCACTAAAAATGTGACCTATGAATTTAATTTCCTTTTTAAACATGTTCGACTTTGACTTATTAAATCGGAGGCCGACTTCTTTTGCCCTTATCAACACCTGACTTAAAATCCTATTATGTTCTTCTATATTTGGCGCATGTATCAAAAAATCGTCTACATAAATGATGAGCCCTTTGATATCCGAAAAAAGTCTGACCATTTCTCCATGAAAAATTTCTGGCGCTGCATTGATTCCAAATGGTAGCCTAAGAAATCTGTATCGTCCAAAAGGTGTAGCAAAAGTACATAGTCTTGACGATTCTTCCGAAAGTGGAATCATCCAAAAACCCGAACTAGCATCAAGTGAGCTAAATACTTTGGATCCAGTCATTTGAGCCTTGCACTCATCAATACTTGGAATCGTAAATCTAGGCCTGACAATAACTTTATTTAGATTTCTAGGATCTAAGCATAATCTCAATGAACCATTTGGTTTTGTGACTAAAACTATAGAGTTAACCCATTCTGTTGGTTCTTTTTCTTGAACAATAACATTTAAATTCTTCATTCTTTCAAGCTCCTTTTTGAGCGGCTCCAAAAGACTGAATGGTACCCTACGAGGATGATCTACAACTGGTTGACAGTCCTCCATAAGTTGCAAATGACATTGGTGCTTCAACAGACCAAGACCCTCAAAGACCTCAGAGTATTTTTCAAAAATATTTTCTTTATTTATAGAATTCACTATTTGAATTAAATTCATTTTAACTGCCATGTCCAGGCCCAAAACCAATTTACATTTCATGTCAAGAACATAGAATTTCACTTGATACATAACATTTTTGAATTTTAAATCAATTTGGACACTTCCCACTACTGGTAGCCTCTCGCCACTGAACGTTAAAATATTATTTGTAATATTAGTATTAATATGCTTAGTATCTAGCTTACTCATTAATCCTATCGGCATCAAGTTTGCCTGCGAACCCGAGTCCACCTGACAGCTCACTCTTTTGCCGTTCAGTTCCACCTCAATATTCCAATCTTTAATAGAATTCTTCCTTGCTTGCTGAACTACACCCACAAACAAATCATCATAGTCCTCTTGTTCTTCTTCAGGATCGCCATTTTCTTCTTCGTTGACTTTTCTCGCACTTTCTTCTTCATTGACTTTTCTCACGTACTTGTTTTTATCTTTTTGGTAGTACTCCGTTTGACGTCTGAAACACATTTTTGCGAAATGATTTGGCTTTTTACATATAAAGCAAATGGCGCCTTCAGCCGGACACTTGTAGTTGTGTAATTGTCCACATTTGTTGCATTTTTTCCCGTACTGTTGTGGACCAGTTTTTTGTACATAACCTTTTCTATTTTTCAAAACTGCAACGACGCTATCTGATCTTTCTTGCATTTCGTTCGCGTTCTCCTTTGCCATTTCGATACTATTGGCAATAGTAAACGCCTTATCCCACTTAATGTCACCCTCACTCAGAAGCCGTTCTTTAATTACTTTATAATTCTGCGACAAGCCACATATAAAAATATCTTTCACCAGACTTTCCCTTAAGGCACCAAACTCACACGATGCGCTTAAGTTTTGTAACACTGTTGCGTATTGGCTGATGGTTTCGTCCAGCGTCTGTTTTCTCGTAAAGAAATGGTGGCGTTCCATAGCAACATTGACTTTTGGAATGAAGTACTGTTGAAATTTATTCCACAACTCATCAAATTTAATGCTGTCTACTTCAACATTGAATGCATTAAATACATCCAATGCATCAGGTCCCATATGATGTAGGAGTATTGCCACTTTTCGCATATCCGACTGCTCTATCAAGTTGGATGCTAACATGAATATATTAAATTGTCTGCTCCAGTTGCGCCATTCCAAGGCCAAGTTTGTATTTCGCATGTTAAACTGGGGAATACTGGTAGCAAACGAAAAAATTTGTTTTTCAGTCGTCGTCACTCCTGTGTTTGTCGCCATATTCGTTTTTGTTGCTTTTTATTTTTTGTGTATTCTTTTTATTTTACACACCTGACACCATGTTGTGTATTCTGTAACCAGGTCTAATGTGTCTTTATTGTACAAATCATCATACATGACAAGTATAATTACAGCGATGTTAAATATAGCATTATAATATTAGGGCTGTTATATATAGCATTGTATTATTAGGGGTATGTACATATTCATATTCACAACAGAGATCTTGCAATTTTATTTCTGCTGATGTTGAAGTGACACTAATAGCAGATTGTGAGGCTAAGCATTCTTTTTTGGCAGAAACTAAGTCTCGATACTCTGGAAAAATCCCACAATTCTTTTCATTGGTTCGCTTCCGCAATTCCTTATATTGATTTTAGGTCAATTTCAAATCCAAAAATAGGGCGAACGCTTCTTCCGGTGTAAATTTCTTATCTTCAATTGGTGTAGGAATGCTTTTCAAAATCCTCTTTGTGCGCATTGGGCTCGCTTCTACTATTTTTTCAATTATTTCAATTTTATTTTTTTTATTTTGGTTGGTTGAATTTGGTGCAAAAATTAATCCTTAATAATTCTTTGAGAAATTTCTTCATTGATATTCTCCAGCTTGCGCCTTCGAGATCTTTCACTACATCCGTCAATTGGTTTTGCTGGTCGACCCTTTTTTCCACTTTCGTTGGCAGTTGTAGATGCACTCTCAAAAATAAGCTCCTTTAACCAGTCTTGGTAACGTTTGTACATCTTTGCCTTGCTATGAGAGCATTCAATGTACCGTCTAATTTTTATCTTTTATTACCACTTTTAGAAGCATAAAAAAACCACACCCTAACCCCTTTTAAAAGGTGAAGCATACCTGCTCATATCTTAAAGGGCTATGTCGCAATAGTTTTTTTTTACCATTTACCTGTTATTTAAATTGTTTCCCATTTTGTCAGGTATTTGAGCTATATAACTCTAATTCAGACTATTAATGTTTTTGAAAGATACCTATGTAAATGTACCTGTAACAATTAAGCGCATTATATCTCAACCCTTTTTTATAAGTATATAACAACTCCTGACAACTCTACCGACACGCAAAAAATACACCGCGGTGCACCGGTACGACCAACTTTTCTATTCATAACACTCAGACGGACGGACGGACATCGTTTAATCGACTCAGAAAGTGTTTTTGAGTGAATCCGTATAATAAAAGATGGATATAGGTCCAATATTTTTGGCAGTTACAAACATCACCTCAAACTTAATATATCCTAACCACATAGTGGACAACTTTTGTATTCATAAATTTTGCAGAAAATATCTAACCTTGGGTCAGAAAAATTGTTCTGGTGCACACGGGTGGAAACTGGTGGGTGCATAATGGGGTATAGTAGTATAGGGGATGGTTCGGACTATAGAAGAGTGCAAGATTTTTTCTGACTGCTTTTGACTGGCAGGAGCTGTATTAAGTAGAAGATTTTCGGAAAATTTGGACCTTTTTTAAAAATTATTTTTTTTTTAAATTTCGGAATGACCCAGTGATTTTACGTTTTTAACATTAATAATATGGAAGCCACAAAATTATACTAAATATATTTCACTTCAAAATCTTTTAAATTAAAAAAGTTACAGTCATTCAAAAATAAAAATTTACAAAGAAATTTTTAATTTTAGCAAAATACTGAGAAAGCCCATTTTCGAAGACCCTGTTCGCTGTGATATAGTTGAGATAGAGTCGCAATTTTTTGGCTCCCGAGGTTTACTAGTATTTACTTTCAAATGAATAACAGTACTTTAAAATCGGTAACAAAAAAAAAAAAAAAATGATTTTTGGCCGCCTTCCCAAATTTTGGTCCACTGTGGACCGTAAGTAAATATTGTAACAATATTATTGTTCCGTGATTTGACGGTTGATTATATTTCTATTTTAAGTGTGTTCCTGCTAACTTAACTGTACTGTAACTGTACCTGAATTTACCAGGAATGCACACCATACAATATTTCAAACAATGTATTTTTTACATTTTTATTACCTCTAGCAGCTGAAGGAGCAGTTGGGAGCAGTAGGAATTAGGTAAAGTAATAATCAAAGAACACATTTTGAAAATATGGCAGATATAAAATTTTACAAATTTTTTTATTTTCCGTTAAAGTTGAAAAATAGTGAAAAAAATGGACAGTTGGTTAATATCAATTTACCTAGAGAAATACAAAGCAAACAGTATGATATACTATACACTATAGTATACTGAATAGATACATAAATCATTAGAAATAAAAAAAATTACGATTACGTAGTTAGTTTTTTTTACATACTATCTGAAACTGGACCAAATTGCCTAAATTTTTATTTTTTTTAACTGAAAATCGGTCAACTTTGAAGGGTTTTAACTTCTAAATTAAAACCTCATTTGTTCTAAGGGCGCCACTGAGCGGCATGAACTTCAATAACATTGATATTAAATTTCAGTTAACTTGTTTCTTACGTAGTAGACAAGTTAAATAAAAATGTTAACAAAAATTATGTATTCGTTTGTGAATAGAAAGTCCACCCTAAGATAAAACAACAAAATTTTAATTTTCCAAACAATTTTTTTTGTGAACAATATTTTATCATTATTAATCATATTATTTTTTTTTAATAATATCTAATTGGAAAACGACAATAAATGTCAGAACTCTTAATTTGTGTTTTTTTTAATATAACTATAACTATAAAATATAATAAAATATAAATACAAATATCTTAAATATTAATAGTCAAGGCGGTATGTTGTGGGCAATGTAAGTTTTTTAGTTTTAATCATAGTTTAACAAAACATCCCTCATTTCAAAGGTACTTCTTTTTAGCTGTCCACCAGATTTACAGATTTTTAAATTTTTAAATTTTTTTTTTGAGTAAAATGCATTTAACGTAGCACAAAAAAAAATTATGCAATACAGTGTGTGCGTTTATTAAATTTGTTAATGTGTTTGCAAAAGCCCTATGTTGAATTGAAAAATAATTTTGGAAATAAATAATGACAATAAATAGTGTTGAATTGTAAATTGGCAAAAATTGATTAGCATACTTTTAGGATCTTATAAATAATCTATTAAATGAAAAATAAAATTTTTTAGAACTTGCGCTTGAATTTCGAGGTCAAAGGTCAAAATTTATAAAATGTTTGGTAATTTGTATAAAAATGTGATATTTTTTAAGTTTATCTCAAATTTTGTCTAAAATCAAATCAACAAATTATCCACGAATTATTTAAATAGGTCTTGTATATCGATTGTGACATATATATTCAACCAAATGATTCACAATTGCTGAATATCGAATTGCGATCCCGCCTTAAGACAATGAAAAATTTATTTATTTCATATTGATTATCACCATTTACTGGCCTATGATATTTTGGAACAAAAGTGGCACTATTATCAGTTTAGAGATATTACACATATCACTGAATATTTACCTGTAATACCCTGGGACAAAACAAACGGTTATAAAGAAGAGATTCTTATTTAGGATGGTGATGGCAACTTGTATAGAACTCCAAATACATTCAATCATATCTCGAAGCCAAACAACAACACGACAAGCATAAATATGTTTTCTGGGTCCTACCAGAGATCCAATGGTTGATTAGTATAGCGCATTAGTTTATGTTTTAACAAAATTTACTGCGGTAGTTCGTTGTGTTTATAAGCAAAATATTACGACCGAAGATAGTGAAATTATACACATAACTTCGAAAAATATCCAGATAATTTTCTTTGGCACCGTGGGATCGGTTTGGTTAATATCCGACAAATGGTTAAAGTTGCATGATCAATGTTTTTCGGGGTATTAATTTCATTGGAAAAAATGTTTAAAAAAAGTGGTCAATTACTGAAAAAGCCTTCGAAGTTCTTACTTTTCAAAATATGTTTTCGTTTGGACAAATAAATAATCGTACAACACAATTTGGAAATTTTTCAAAAAAAAAAATTGACAAAATAGGTTTGCTACGGATATACAATTCATTGATTCTGTTTGCAAATTTATATAAAATTAAAAATTTTATTATATATTTTTTACCTAAAATTATTATTTTTAAAAAAATATATTATATACATTTTGCATCTTCCTTTTTTTCTCTTTATTGGAGAAATATGTTTTTTCGCCTGCTCTTTTGCTAACGAGTAAAATTTCACAAGGTTGCATTCGTTATTATTATTCGTTAACGTATAAGAAAATCACAAAAGTATAAAAATCGTCCGTTCGAATAAAAATACATTCGCTTACGACTGCGAAAATTAGAACCCAGTACTTTTTATTTTATTTTTTACATTGACATTGGGATGGCCATTAATAAAAAAAGTGTTCAAACTCACTGTCTCACCCCTAGAAATATTCGATTAGCAAAAAACTCAGAAATACTAAAAATTCAACAGCACTTTCAATATATTTTATTTTTTTTAATAAAGTGTTTTTCATTAGTTTGGGGTCATATGCGACCCCAAGTCCAAAAGGGTTAATGGGGTCATATTACTTTTTTTTAGAAAACCTAGGCCATCAAGATAAAATGTAATATTTAAAAGTAGAAAACTGATAAATTTTTGATACAAAGTATTTAGAAAGAATACATTTACTAAATATTTCACAAAAACCTAATTTTTCTGGAAATCCGTAAAAAATTCTTTTTAAACAAAAATTCTGGCAGAGAGGAATTAACTTAAAAATTCACATATTTTATCTATAATATACATATATCTAATAAAGCTTTAAAGTGCCAGATCTATTTTTTGAAATTTTGTTTGAGAAAATTTTTTAAAACTTGAAAAAGGAGTTTTAAAAATTTTATCAAACAAATTTTCCATCTTTGGTCTCACTGCGCAATAGGTTCAAAACGTGGTAATGAAACAAAACTTCATATCTGAATACTTATAGGTATAGAGACCAAAAAAAATTATGGTTTTAATCAATTTGTTAAAGTTTAAAAAATAATCATCACATTACATGACCTAGAGTTTCTTTCGGCGCAAAAGTGGTCTGCGGCATTTGTTATTTCGAGTTTTTATTCGATTTTGAAAAGTTTAAAGTTATGTAGCTTTGGCGAAAAAATTAAGCTATAGAACGAAATTTTCGTACAATCTGAAAAACCCATATTTTTCCCATATAAACACACTTGAAATTTTCAGTCGCATTAAGGCACCTCAAAATTTTTTTGATTGACCCAAAACTTTATATTTCTCAGTTTTTTTGCTATTCGCATATTTCTAGGGTGTAAGACTTTAAATTCGAAAAATTGTTTTCCCCTTCATATAATGAAGGGCCACCCTAATGGACATATTAATAAAAACTAGCAGATTCCAACCCTCGAAATTCGAGTGCAAATTCTAGGAAATTTTATTTTTTCATGAAATAAAGACCCAAAAGGTATGCTATTTAATTATAGCCAATTCACAAATCAACACAAAAAAAAACAAACTAATTTTTATTACAAACACATTAACAAATTTAATATAAATAGTTACATATAATTTTATGTATGTCTTAGAAGCAACTTTAAATGCAATTTACTCAAAATAAAGGAAAAAATTTAAAAATCTGTAAATCTGCAGAACGGCTAAAAAGAAATACCATTCAAACAATATACGGTTGGTCAAAATCGGGATAAAACGGTAGAACAAAACATAAGTCACAAGAAGTCGCCTAGCCTATTAATATTATAGATTATTTATTTAAGCCTTAGCTACAATTTGGCTGAAGACTGAAATGAGAAACTTTGTCCTAAGAACGCCAAGCTCTTTGGAGGTTTTACTATACTGACCCAGTGCTTTCACCCTGACTTGGTATTTCTCACCCCCCGACGCAATGAGCTCAAAAAATTTCCACAGTGTATGAAGAGATATATCCTAATGTGTATTGCTACACAAGGGATTAATAAAGCTATTGTAGATTAATTTTTGTCATGCTTTGTTTAAAACTATATATTTTTTTTTGAGTGCAACTAAAAGAATTTTTCTAACACAAATTATTTGAGAATTCAGTTTCCAAAGTTTTTTTTTTGTTCCACAAATTTAACACTATTTGGCAATAAGAATGTATTTGAGTCATTTAAAAATCTTTTATTGTTTATTAGCTGACAAGAGTGAATAGTGTGAGATTGTTTTTTTAATGAGAGTTTCCACATTAGTTCTGCTTTAGTCGGTGTAAGCAATCAAACGGAAATAGTAGTCGGAAAAGTTAAGAAAAATCTAATGAAAAAAAAAAAAAAACAAATAAATCAAATAAATAAAAATAAAATAAAAGCTATAAGACCACATAGTTTGTTATCCATTACATGCCTATTCCGAGAACTATTACGCAAAAGATAAATTATTTTCAATAAAAATAGATAAAAGTCAGAAAAAGCGATAAGAAAATGTCTATGTCCATAACGGCCTCCATACAAGAATTAGCTGATCTCATTAATGTACATTTGGGTGACTTTTTGGAAAAAGATCCAGCCTGGCAAGTGGCCGATTCTCCCATCTCGGGAAGGGGAATATTTGCCAAGCGTGACATTAAGGCCGGTGAAATAATATTCCGTGAACGTGCTATACTGGCTGGACCCACGGCCAATAAATCCTCTAAAGTGAATAGCTGTTGTGTATGCTATTGTCACCTCGATGGCTCAGATTATGATATAATGTGTAAAAATGGTTGCTCCATGCCAGTGTGTGAGACTTGCATTACTTCCGATCGCCATACCATGGAATGTCAGTTATTTTGTAAATGGAAACCAAAAGATACCACCAAAGTGAATCTGCATTCATTGCGTATTGTCTCGATTATACGTTGTTTCTTCCTAACCGAACTACAACGTAAACTTCTCTATGGCCTTCAGGCAAATCCCGATAAATATTATATGAAAGAGATTCAACGGGCTTCGGATTGTTTTGAATACTTCCCCAAAGAACAGGATATGTTAAATTATTTTTATCGCACCGTTTGTGCCTTTAATACGAATGCATTTCAAGGCAGCTGCAGTGTGGATGGACATGACATTTTGATACGTGCCTTATTCCCTTTGGCTGGTCTGCTCAATCATGAGTGCACTCCCAATGCTAATCATCATTTTGAAAATGGTGACACTATTGTTATTACGGCGGCTCAGCCTATAGCTTGTGGTGACGAAATCGTTTCGTCATATACGAAAATATTGTGGAGTACTTTAGCTCGAAAGCTGTTTTTGGCGATGACAAAACATTTTATGTGTAAGTGTAGGAGGTGCTGGGACCCAACGGTGAGTTTAAATGTGTTTTTTTAATATCAATGATTTAAGACCTATTTATACATAGTGGTAATGTGGTCAGTGTATAATGACTTTGTTCTGATGTTTGTATCCTTTTATTTTTGATGTGTATACATCTATACGCGCAGGGGGGTAAATTTCTCTTTCACAATACAATCACGAAAACAGCGTAACATGTAACGCGTGAGACAAAATCGGTGTGACTTATGATTGTATTGGAGAAAAATTATGACATGTAATAACCTATTTAAAAATGATAAATAAAAAATGAAAAATAAAAAATGAAAAATGAAAAATAAAAAATGGAAAATGGAAAATAAAAACTGAAAAATAAAAAATGAAACGACAAATAAAAAATAAAAAACGAAAAATAAAAAACGAAAAATAAAAAATGAAAATTAAAAACTTTAAAATAAAAACTGAGATATAAAAAATGAAAATTGAAAAATTAAAAATGAAATATGAAAAACGAAAAATAAAAACGAAATGTAAAATAAAAATGAAAAATGAAAAATTAAAAATAAAATATAAAAAATGAAAAGTGAAAAATAAATATTAAATTAAAAATGAAAAATTGAAAATGAAAAATAAAAAATAAAAATTAAAAATAAAAAATGAAAAATAGAAAATGGAAAATAAAAACTGAAAAATAAAAAATTAAACGACAAATAAAAAATAAAAAACGAAAAATAAAAAATTAAAAATAAAAACGAAATATAAAAAAAGAGAAATAAAAAATGAAAATTGAAAAATTAAAAATGAAATGTGAAAAACGAAAAATGAAAAATAAAAACTGAAGAATGAAAAATCAAAATGGAAAATTAAAAACAAAAAATGAAAATATGAAATTAAAAGTGAAAAATTGAAAATGAAAAATAAAAAGTAAAAAATAGAAAATAAATAATAAAAAAATAAAAAATAAAAAATAAAGAATGAAAAATAAAAAATGAAAAATAAAAAATAAAAAATAAAAATGAAATATGAAAAACAAAAAAAAAAAAAACAGAAAAAGTGATAATTAAAAAATGAAAAATAAAAAATTAAAATGAAAAACGAAAAATGAGAAACGAAAACTTAAAAATGAGAACTGAAAAATAAAACATGAAAAATAACAAATAAAAAATGAAAATAAAATATTAAAAATAAAAAAGAAGAATAAAAATAATAATTGAAAAATAAAAGATGAAAAATAAAAAATGAGAAATGAAAATTAAAAAATAAAAATGAAAAATAAGAAATGAAAAATAAAAAATATAAAAAGAAAAATAAAAAATTAAAAACAAGAAATTAAAAATGAAAAATTGAAAATTAAAAATAATAAATAAAAAATGAAAAATAAAATATAAATGAAAAACAAAAAAAAAAAAAAATTATAATTAAAAAATGAAATATAAAAAAAAATAAACAATTTAAATGAAAAATGGGAAACGAAAAATTAAAAATGAGAAATGAAAAATGAAAAATAAAAAATTAAAAATAAAATATTAAAAATAAAAAAAGAAGAATAAAAATTAAAAATAATAAATAAAAAATAAAAGATGAAAAATAAAAAATGAGAAATGAAAATAAAAAAATTAAAAATGAAAAATAAGAAATGAAAAATAAAAATGAAAAACAAGAAATTAAAAATGAAAAATTGAAAATGAAAAATAAAAATGAAAAACAAGAAATTAAAAATGAAAAATATAAAATTAAAAATAAAAATGAAAAACAAGAAATTAAAAATGAAAAATTGAAAATGAAAAATAATAAATAAAAAATGAAAAATAAAAATAAAAAAAAAATGAAAAACAAAAAAAAAAAAAAAAAATATAATTAAAAAATGAAATATAAAAAAAAAATAAACAATTTGAATGAAAAACGAAAAATTAAAAATGAGAAATGAAAAATAAAAAATGAAAAATAAAATATTAAAAATAAAAAAAAGGAATAAAAATAATAAATGAAAAATAAAAGATGATAAATAAAAAATGAGAAATGTAAATTAAAAACAAAAATGAATTAAAAAATAAAAAATATAAAAAGAAAAATAAAAAATGAAAAACAAGAAATTAAAAATGAAAAATTGAAAATGAAAAATAATAAATAAAAAATGAAAAATAAAATAAAAATGAAAAACAAAAAAAAAATTATAATTAAAAAATGAAATATAAAAAAAATAAACAATTTAAATGAAAAATGAAAAGCGAAAAATGAGAAACGAAAAATTAAAAATGAGAAATGAAAAATGAAAAATAAAAAATGAAAAATAAAATATTAAAAATAAAAAAAGAAGAATAGAAATTAAAAATAATAAATAAAAAAAAAGATGAAAAATAAAAAATGAGAAAGGAAAATAAAAAAGTTAAAAATGCAAAATAAGAAATGAAAAATAAAAATGAAAAACAAGAAATTAAAAATGAAAAATTGAAAATGAAAAATAAAAGTGAAAAACAAGAAATTAAAAATGAAAAATATAAAATGAAAAATAAAAATGAAAAACAAGAAATTAAAAATGAAAAATTGAAAATGAAAAATAATAAATAAAAAATGAAAAAAAAAAAAAAAATATAATTAAAAAATGAAATATAAAAAAAAATAAACAATTTAAATGAAAAACGAAAAATTAAAAATGAGAAATGAAAAATAAAAAATGAAAAATAAAATATTAAAAATAAAAAAAAGAATAAAAATAATAAATGAAAAATAAAAGATGAAAAATAAAAAATGAGAAATGAAAATTAAAAAATTAAAATGAAAAATAAGAAATGAAAAATAAAAAATATAAAATGAAAAATAAAAAATGAAAAACAAGAAATTAAAAATGAAAAATTGAAAATGAAAAATAATAAATAAAAAATGAAAAATAAAAAATAAAATAAAAATGAAAAGCAAAAAAAAAATTATAATTAAAAAATGAAATATAAAAAAAAAAAAAATAAAAAATTTAAATGAAAAATGAAAAACGAAAAATGAGAAACGAAAAATTAAAAATGGGAAATAAAAAATGAAAAATAAAAAATGAAAAATAATATATTAAAAATAAAAAATTAAGAATAAAAATTAAAAAAAATAATAAATGAAAAATAAAAGATGAAAAATTAAGAAGTGAGAAATGAAAAATAAAAAATTAAACTGAAAAATAAAAAAATAAAAATGAAAAATAAAAAAGCAATATGAAAATTGAGAAATGAAAAATAAAGATGAAAAATGAAAAATAAAAAATGAGAAATAAGAGATGAAAAATAAATTAAAATGAAAAATAAAAAATAAAAAATAAAAATGAAAATAAAAAATTATAAATAAAAAATAAAAAATGAAAAATAAAAATTGAAAAATGGAAAATGAAAAAAGAAAAATGAAAAATAGAAATTGAAGATTAAAAATGAAGAAAGGAAAATAAAAAATGAAATATAAGAAATTAAAAATAAAAAATGAAAAATAAAAAATGAAAAATGAGAAATTAAAAATAAAAAATGAAAAAGAAAAATGAAAAATTAAAAATGAAAAATGATAAATAAAAAATGAAAAATAAAAAATGAAGAATTAAAAATATAAAATGAAAAGTACAAAATTAAAAATAAAAAATGGAAGAAAACAAAAAATGAAAAATGAGGAATAAAAAATAAAAAATGAAAAATTAAAAATTTAAAATGAAAGATGAAAACACAAAATGAAAAATAAAAAGTTAAGAATTAAAAATATATAATTAAAAGTAAAAAAATAAAGATAAAAAATGAAAGACAAAAATAAAAAATTAAAAACAAAAAATGAAAAATTTAAAATGAAAATTAAGAAATGAAAAATGAAAAATTAATAAATTGAAAATGAAAAATAACAAATTAAAAAAGAAAAACAAAAAATAAAAAATGAAATATAAAAAATAAAAAATTTAAATTTAAAAATGAAAACGAAAAAGAAAAATGAAAAAAGAAAAACCGAAAACGAAAAATAAAAAATGAAAAACGAAAAGTGAAAAATTAAGCGGTTAAAATAATAAATAATAAAAAATATTTTTGCATTAGCAGAGCCCCTGCAGTTGATAGCTATAATTGATATATAGATGACGCTCTCTGTTTGTTTTTAAAAAAGTGTCATTATAAAATCTTTAATTACTGGATGTTTGCACATCTGTGATCGGACTGACATGATTTTTTTATTATTCTAATCGACTCAGAATAACTTTTTGAGTTGATTTAACGATGTCCGTCCGTCGAGTCTGTCTGTCTGTCTGGTTGTCCATCTATAGGTCGCAAATATGTATATATTTTGATGAAATTTTGTATATAAGCTTCTATTGGCCATAGGACGGACTCTAGTGAAATTGGCCAAAAGCGGAACGTGTTCAGGCCTAGTCCCCAGGCAAGTGGACCCTATGAGATTGACTTGTATTGCCACAAGATCCAATTATCATATGTAGATCTCGGCCAAATTTGGCTTGTGTGTGTTTATCACACCCACTATTTAGTAGTCCGAATAGTAGTCCCATATAAAGTTGCTTTCCGATCTTCACTTAAATCTATTAAAAACAAAATTATTGCATACATTTTTCTCATATTTGGTTTGTATATGTTTTTCCAAATAATAAGTTACTTTAGTTAATATGATCAGGGTCGGTCCATTTGGGGACCTAGTCCCCATATAAATATAGCATTCGATATGAAAATTTTCATATCTGCAGGCAAAAAATTAATAACATTGCAGCTCAAATTTGGTTTATGCTTATTCTCTTAAACCATTTTGTTGGACCTGAAACCCCTCTCTCTAACCACATGATATAGGGTATTGTATAGTCGGTCAAGACTGACTATAATTTATCTACTTGTTTTAGTTTCATTTATTAAAGATTAAGATGTTTTTTTAACGCAACACTTTGTTATAATAAGGATTAAGTTTCATAGTAAGTTTAAAAGGTTTTTTAAGACAGCCTTATAGAAAACCATTTAAAGTTTCTTTTGCCGATGCTTTACCAACGTTTTGAAATACAAACTGACAAACTATTGGTTATAATTTTTCAATTAAAAATTCATTCTTGATAACAGATCACTTCTACAATCCTATAAAGTGTTTTGAGAATGCTTTGCCAATAGTTTTCCAACGCTTTTCCAATGCTTTGCCAATGGTTTTGCGATGCTTTACCAATGCTTGTTCAATGGCTTGCTATTCGTAACACTAAGTAACTTAAAATTATTTTGGCTCTCCAGAATGTAAGGAAATTTAAGGAAAACCCTGAATAATTTTAGAGATTTTCAATAAGATCAAGTAGGAGCGTTAAATTTGACTTTGCTAAATCGTTTACGTTTATATTAATATCTGGATTTATTGCACTATTTATAACAAATTTAAACAAAATATTTGAAAAAGTAAAGAATTTGATGAACTTAATACTAAAATTTTTCACTGATTTTAAATACCAACCCATTTTAAATACCAACCTGCTTGAAATATTTATGAACAGTATTATGCCCAGTTTACCCTCAGTTTATTTTGTGACTGAGCTTTATTTCAATAGACAGATAGACAGACGGATATTGCTGTATTGCTTCGAGTTGTTATATGGATCAAAAAGATATAAACTTTATGAGGTTGCAAATTAGTTTTTAGATGCGTTGCAACTGTTATTTACACAGTGGTGTAGAGAGCAAAATCTCGGGGGTATGAGTGCAGGATTTTTCAGTTGAGGAGTTTTCCTTTGGCTTAGCGTTAAAAATATCTAGCAATAATAAAAATCTTAGATGTGAGCTTTTGTACTTGTTTGTATTAAAAATAATTATTCGTTCCGGGTGTGAGCATTTGTTATTTAATTAGCTGCATAGTTTTTGTGTTTTGAAAATCCTCAATCCGATTTCTAACTTTTAATATTTTAAAATTAATTTTTAATTAAATTTTCGCATTGTAAAACAACATCGCGCTGTTACAGTCAACAAGATGACATCAATGTATACAATGCACACGCAGCAAAAAAAAAAAATAATAATAATAAAAAAATCTGTAAACAAATTCAAATATTCTTAGTTTTATTTGTTTAATAAATCATAACACTTCATACCGAATTTATGAAATTTTTAGAAATTTTAATGAATAATTTCATGCCACTTGTAGAGGTGTTGACCGTATCTCTCTGTCATTCTGTCTATCGATAAGCAATGTTTATCTACGAGTATGTAGTACATTTCTATGCCCAAACACACAAACTAGCACGAGATTATTTGAAGAAAAATTTTGTGTGATATTTAACTAGACGACTGTCAAGCAAATGTTGAATGAAATTTACACTCGAACACTACAAAACCAAAAAAAAAAAAAAAAAAATTGAAACCATCAAGATTTGTCATTCATTACTTGACAAATATTTACTCTTGCCTTTAAACAGAATAATTCATGCCTGCAATCAGTCATTCATTATATAATTAACTAAAAAATTAACTTTAAATTAAGTGTGATTAAAACTGACAAAGAAAAAAAAGGGCGCGTGGCAAATATTTTGATGCTTTTTGATAAATATTTCGATGACACAAATTGTACATAACAAATATGTTGCAATTTATTTTAGCAATGAGTAAATATTTAAAGAATAAACTTGATTGTTATTTCGACCTTTTTGTTGTAATTTTTAGATAAAAATAATGGCCTCAAGCTTAATTATTTTTATCTAAAATATTTAAAGAATATTTATTAAGAGAAACAAAAGCTTTTGTGAAAGTTTCAAGTAGATTAGCTTTTTTTCTTTGTATAGCATGCTATAAATTTTTCAGAATTTTGGTAAATTGCCAAGATTTCGTTTGATTAGGAAAAAAAAAAAGAAAACAATGTAATTCAATTAAGCAATATTATCGTATGAAAGAAAGTAGGAGATTTACAATTGCTGAAATTGAATTGTATGCTATAATTTATTGCAATACGGCACGAAAAGTGAAAAGTTCGTGGAGGGCTGTATTAAAAATAATTTGTATGAAATTTCGATAAAATTATAATATACACATGCATTTCTAATTTCAATATTTCGTTAATATGAAGTAGAATGGAAATTGTTATGACAAAGAGCAAAATATATATCAAATACTTTAATCTTGAAAAAAAATACTTTTAAAATATTTATGAAATATTGGTTTAGTATTAGCAAAGCCAGTAACGTTCTCTTCAACATTAGTTATGATTATAAATTTTTATATTATAAATTTTCTTAGAAAAGTATTTTTTTTTAAAGTACATCTTCTTCTTTTTAAAGTACATCTTCTTGAAAATATAAAGTATATTAAAAAAATACCGTTTCCGAAAAATGTACATTTTTTAAAAAAAAAAATTTTTTTCTTAAATAATTACCTTTACTCAAAAGTAAGTTTTCTTAATAAAAAGTAACTTTTGTTAAATTTATAAATTTTTTGAAAAAGTACCTTTTATTAGAGAAGTATTTTTTTTCTTAAAAAATGTATCATATCTTAAAAATTATCTCTCCTTAAAAAAAAGAATTTTCTTAAAAAAGTAAAATATTTAAAAAAAGTAAATTTTCTTATAAAAGTACATTTTCTGAAAAAAAAAATTTGCTTAGAATAGTACTATTTCTTAAAAAATACCTTTTTTTTTCAAAGAAGCACATATTCTTAAAAAGGTCCCTTTTCTTAAATAAAGTAAATAAAAAAATATTGTTCTCTTAAAAAGTTCATGTTTTTAAAAAAGTTCATCTTCTTTAATAAGTACGTTTTCCGTACAAAGTATTTTTTCTTTAAAAAACATTATCTTAAAAAAGTAGCGTTTCTGTTACCTCTTCCTAAAAATGTACATTATCTTAAAAAAATAAATTTTCTTAAAAAAGTACCTTTACTCAAAATTACTTTTTCTTTAAAAAAAGTAACTTTCGGGAATTTGATACCTTTTTTTAAAAAAGTACCTTTTATTAAAATAGTAGTTTTTCTTAAAAATTATCTCTCCTTAAAAAAGCGAATTTTCATAAAAAAAGTACAATGTAAAAAAAACACATTTTCTTATAAAAGTACATTTTCTTGAAAGGTAATGTACCTGAAAAAATAACGTTGCTTAAAATAGTACTTTTTCTTAAAAAAGTACCTTTCCTAAAAATAGTACTTATTCTTAAAAAGGAACATTTTCTTAAAAAGTACCTTTTCGTAAAAATTTACCCCTATTTGAAAACGTAACTTTCCTTAAAAAATTACCTTTCCTTAAAAAGTATTTTTTTAAAAGTGTTTTTACTCAAAATACATTTTCTTTAAAAATTAACTTTTTAAATTAGTGTCTTTTGGCAATGAAGTACCTTTTAAAAACAAAACTTTTTTTTGTATATATTTTTATTTTTTTTTAAGAAGTAACCTTTCTTACAAGACTAGCTTTTCTTAAAAACTGCCTTTTCTTAAAAAGTGCTTTTCCTTTCTTACAAGACTAGCTTTTCTTAAAAACTACCTTTTCTTAAAAAGTGCTTTTCCTAAAAAAGTACCATTTCTCATAAAAGAAACTTTTCTTAAAAAAGAATCTTTTCTTAAATAAGAACCTTTTCATAAAAAAGGAACTTTTCTTAAATTAGTAACTTTTTTAAAGAAAGGTTTATTAAAAGAAAAATTTGTTAAAATTTTCTCTTTTCAAAAAAGTATTTTTTTGCTAAAATTACCATTTTACCTATTATTGGAAAAGTACCTTTTATTAAAAACGTAGTTTTTCTTAAAAAAGTGCGTTTAAGTAAAAAGGCAATTTTCTAGAAAAAGTACATTTTATTAAAATAGTACTAGTACATTTATTGAGAAAGATAATTTTTATTGCGAAAGCACATTACTCAAAAAAGTACTAAAAAAAAAATAGAAAGTAACTTCCCATAAAGTAACTATACTCAAGAAGTTCCTTTTTTTAAATGAGTGCTTTTAAAAAAAGTATCTTTTCTTAAAACGTATTTTTTGTGAAAAGAGTAATTTTTTAAAGTACATTTTTCAAAAAAGAACGTGTTTTTAAAATGAGTATTTTTTAAAGCATAGATAATTTTTTTAAAAAAATGAAGTTTTCTTAGAAGGAGCCTTTATCTAAAAAGTACATTTTCCTAAAAAGTGCCTTTTCATAAAAATTACCTTTCTTAAAAAGCATCTTTACTCAAAAAATACCTTTTCTTAAAAAAGAACTTTCCTATAAAATAACTTATCTTTTAAATACATTTTATATAAAGTACCTTTACCCAAAAAAGTGTATTTTCCTTAAAAAGTACATTTTCTTTAAAAGTACCATTGCTCATAAAGAGCCATTTTTTTTTATAAAAGAACCATTTCATGAAAAAAAAACTTTTTCTTTAAAGAGTACCTTTACTCGAAACGGCAGATTTCCTTAAGTTAGTGAAATTTTGTAAAGAAAAACTAATTAAAAAGAAAACTTTGTTAAAATTTTTTCTTTTTAAAAATTTTTTTTTATATACCATTTTTAAAAGGGTACCATTTCTTAAAAAATTAACTTTTCTTAAAAAATAAATTTTGTTAAGAAACTATATTTAAAAGTACATTTTACTAAAAAAGTGTATATTGTTAAAAATTACACTTTCTTTAAAAAATTACATTTTCTTAAAAAAGCACCTTTTACTTAAAAAGTACATTTTATTAAAAAAGCACCTTTTATTAAAAAAGTACCTTCTAATAAAAAAGTAATTTTATTAAAAAAGTACATTTTACTTAAAAAGTACTCTCTATTAAAAAAAAGAATTTTTGATTGAAAAAGTACATTTTAATAAAAAGTGCCTTTTATTTAAATAGGACATTTTATTAAAGAAGCACGCTTTGTTAAAAAAGAGCATTTACTCACAAAAGTAGCTTTTCTTAATAAAAACCTCTCTTAATAAGTACTTTTCATATAAAGTAACTTTCCCATTAGTACCTATACCTAACAAACTTTTCCTTAATAATTACGTGGTTGGAAACTGACTTTCCTTAATAAGTACTTTTTATTAGAAAATGCCTCTTCTTGAAAAGCACATTTTCTTAAAAAAAGTCTTTTCTTGAAAAAGTACCTTTTTAAAAACAATTTTTTTTTAAAGTACTCTTTTTTAAATATATACATTTTTTTCCAAAAAGTATGTGAAAAATTCTTAATAATTTTTAAGAATTTTAAATTTAAATATGAAATTTCAATATATGAGAAATTTCAAAATGATGGGCGGATTTTTAAGTTTTCGGTCGGAATAGAAAACGATTCTGTAAATCAAACACGTCTTGTATGTTTAATGGATTTTCAACAATGATGATTTATTAAAGAACAAATGAAGTCTTACTTCAAACAGTATTTTTACTTTTTATCTTTTTAAGCAAAGCAGTTAGTTATATTTAACATTATAATTTTATCTTTTCTAGTAAAGTGGTTATACTTAACATTAGAAGCAATTCAGGGTTGACAATGGTAATAATTTGCATGGTTAAACTTATGACTATGCAATTCATGGCTTGCCATAACTGTTCATTATGTTAATACATGATTGACAAGTTTAATATTAAGAATTCAGTTTAATAAAATTCACTATTTAAGCGATTAGTAACTGCATTATTATTAAAAATATAATAAAAAAAACGAATTTAAAAAATAAGTACAAGTAAGTACTCAGTAAAATAAGTAACGATTTCCATAATGAATACGCGAACCAACAGTATGTTTTCTTGAAGAACTACTATTGCTCAAAAAAGTACCTTTTTCTTAAATTAGTATTTATTTTAAAGAAGTACATTTTCCTTAAAATTATTTATTTTTTTAAAGAAGTACCTTTTTTAGTGTAAATTTTCTTAAAAAAGTAGCCTTTCTTAAAAAATTTGCCTTCGTAGCAAGTAACTTTTTTTAAAAACAGTAATCTTCCTTAACAAAATTAATTTTTTAGAAAGTACCTTTTCTTAAAAAGTTAATTTTCTTAAAAAAGTATATTTACTAAAAAAGTACCCTATAAGATAATGGTACTAATATAAGATTTTAGTACTTATTTAAAGAAGTATATTTTTATAAAAAAACAGTACTTTTTCTTTACCTTTTGTTTTAGAAAGGCTTTTTCTAAAAACTTAATTTGCTTAAAATACATTTTCTTCTAAAGTATTTTTTCCTGCAAGGTACTTTTTCTTAAAGAAATACCTTGTTGGAAAAAAGGATATTTTTTTAAAAATTTACCTTTTAATAAAATTGATCATCTTCTTCAAATCATCTTCTACAAAATCTGCATTTTATTAAACAGTTTTTTTTTTTTTTTTGGAAAAAGTACCTCACTTGAAATACTTTTTCTTTAAGAAGTACCTTTTTTAAAATTAGTACCTTTTTTAATGAAGTACCTTTTATTACAAAAAAATATTTTCTAAAATTTTTATTTATTTTAAAAGTACCTTTTCTTAAAGTAGTAACCTCTTTTAAGAGTAGCATTTTCTTAAAAAAGTACCTTTACCCAAAATATAAATTTTCTTAAATTAGCACCTATTTTAAAGAACGGTATATTAAAAATTGTCTTTGGTTAAAGAAGTACCCTCAATTCAAAAAGAACGTATTTATTAAACGCATATTTTTATTAAAAAAACACCTTTTTATTAAAAATTTACCTTCTCTAAATAAAGTATCTTTTATTGAAAAAGTATCATTTATTGAAAAAGTTCCCTTTATTAAAAAAGTATCTTTTGTCAAAAAAAAAAAAAAAATACCTTTCATTAAACAAAAATCATTTGAGTCCGACACAGGGGCGATGTGTAAAGAGTAATTAAAGATTTTTTTATTTCACTTTTTTAACATCAAACAGAAAGCGTCATCTATGTATCACTTATAGCAATAAACTGCTGGGGCTCTGCTAATATAAAAATATTTATTATTATTAGTTTTTCAACTGGTAAATTTTAGCTAAGCAACGCTATTATAGTCGTGTATTTTCAGAGGCTATGGATACTAAAAATATGTGGAAAGAGATAAAGAAAATTGGTTATAAAGATGAAAGTGAATCGGTAAATCTTTCCACTTTTGAACTAAATGAATTGAATAGACAATTTACTTCAAATGACTCAACTCCTCTTCGTTCTGACTCTTATGCAAATCTACCAGATTGCAATCTGGATTCTTTATTTAGTTTTTCCTGCGTTAACCAGGATGATGTTCTGGAAGCTTTTCTTTCCATAAAGTCAAAATCAATTGGTCTAGACGGTATGAATCCAATATTTATTAATGCTATTTCATCACAGGTTTTACCCTATATCACTCATATTTTTAACACTATTTTTACAAAATCTATTTTCCCTGATATGTGGAAATGGGCAAAAGTAATTCCCTTGCCGAAATCTAATAAAGAATACAGGCCAATTTCCGTACTTCCTTTTCTTTCGAAAGTTTTCGAAAAAATTATGAGCAAACAAATGAATGAACATATATCCAATAATAATCTTTTATCATCTAAGCAATCTGGTTTTCGCAGGAAAAGTGGGTGTATCACTACTTTAACTGATGTATCGGAAGATCTTCGTTATATCGTTGACAGTGGTAATATTGCTTTTTTGACTTTATTGGACCACTCTAAAGCTTTTGAATCAGTGGACCATGATATTCTTGTTAAAAAGCTTAAACATATTTTTGGTTATTCTGAAACCTCCTCTAAATTGATTAGCTCTTACCTTCGGAATAGAGAACAAGTAGTTGTCTCTAAAGACAAGTCGTCTACCTCTGCGTCTTTAAGTAGGGGTGTTCCGCAGGGGTCTATACTTGGCCCTCTTTTGTTTTCTATTTACATAAATGATCTACCACGCGTAATTAATTCATGCCAAATGCACATGTACGCTGACGACGTTCAGTTATACACATCATGTAACGTACGAGATGTGGAAAATTGTGTACAGAACCTGAATATTGAACTGAACCACGTATTTGAATGGGCTAGGTTGAATTGTCTTACCTTAAATCCGAAAAAATCTCAGTGCCTTGTTATTTTTAAAAAGATATATGATACCACTTGTCTTCCGAAAGTTAGTATTAATGGAGTAAATATCGCCTACGTTGGAATGATTTTTAATAATACCCTAACGTGGAATGATCAAATTAACAAAGCTTCTGGAAAAGTTTATAGTATTCTCCGTAGTCTTTGGTCTTCTCAGTACTTCACACCGCAGAAAATTAGATTTGTTCTTGTAAAATCGTTTATTTTACCTACGCTTTTATATGGTTGTGAATTGTTGTCAGGTTGTGATAGTGCAGACATGGGTAAACTTACACGCATCTTTAAAAGTGTAGTTAGATATGTTTATGGTTTACGCAAATATGATAGTATCTCCGCTTTTCTAAATAAAATTTATGGCATTTCATTTGAAGACTATCTTAAATTTATAACTTTACTTATGGTTCATATAATTATTTTCACTAAAGAACCCGTTTACCTTTTCGAGCGATTACTATTTACAAGATCTAACCGTAATAACTGTCTTGTACCAATATTGTATAATAGACTAATATCCGAAAGACACTTTTTTGTACATGGCATACGTCTTTGGAACTCGTTACATACTTTAAATAATCAACTTCACAAAATATCAAATACAACATCATTTAAGAAAGAACTATTTAAACTTTTTCTCAATTGATTTTTAATACTTCATTTTAATTTCTTTAGTTAATTTAATTTAAGTTCTATATAATTTCTAACTGCTGTGCAGGATATTTTTACACTTTATTTTTACATTTTTATTTTATTTTTTATATATTTTATATTATATTTTATTTTATATTATTCTTCTAATTTTAACTATAAATTAAACTTACATACATTCCTCTTATTGAACATTAATTTGTTATGACTAATGTTGTTTTATAAGATTTTAAATCTTGTTACATTAGGATTTTCATTAATAAAAATTAATAATAAAATAATAATAATAAAAATTTTCAATTTTTCATTTTTCGTTTTTTATTTTTCACTTTTCATTTTTCTTTTTTTGTTTTATTTTTCATTTTTCATTTTTAATTTTTTATTTTTTTTTTTTATTTAAAAATTCATATTTTTCATTTTTCGTTTTTCATTTTTCATTTATCATTTTCTATTTTTAATTTTTTTTTTATTTTTTATTTTTCGTTTACCATTTTTCATTTTTTAATTTTAATTTTTCATTTTTTTTTATTTTTTATTTTTTAATTTTCATTACTCATTTTTTATTATTCGTTTTTATTATTCATTTTTCATTTTTTATTTTTCAATTTTAATTTTTTATTTTTCGTTTTTAATTTTCATTTTTCGTTTTTCATTTTTCGTTGTTAATTTTTCATTTTTAATTTTACATGTGTTATTTTTCATTTTTATTTTTAATTTTTTATTTTTAATTTTTTATTTTTGGCTTTTTCACTTTTCATTTCTTATGGTTTATTTTTCATTTTTCATTTTTTACTTTTATTTTTTATTTTTTTATTTTTTATTTATCATTTTTTATTTTTCATTTTTTGTTTTTCATGTTTTATTTTTAATTTTTATTTTTCATTTTTTATTTTTCATTTTTTATTTTTGGGTTTTTCATTTTTTATTTCTTATGTTTTATTTTTCTTTTTTTTATTTTTTATTTCAAATTTTTTATTTTTCATTTTTCATTTTTCATTTTTCATTTTCTATTTTTTATTTTTCATTATTTATTTTTTATTTTTCGTTTTTCGTTTACCATTTTTAATTTTTTAATTTTCATTTTTAATTTTTTTTATTTTTTATTTTTTAATTTTCATTACTCATATTTTATTATTCGTTTTTATACCCTAATGACTTTGTGCTGCTGTTTGTAACAACCAAAAATATTTGACCTAGACCCATCTTAAATTATACCGATCGAATCAGAATCACTTTCTGAGTTGATTTAACAATGTCCGTCCGTCCGTCCGTCCGTCCGTCCGTCCGTCTGTGTGTCCATGTAAAGCTTGTAATCAAACTGCAGGTCGCAAATATGAATATATTTTGATTAAATTTGGTATATAAGCTTTTATCGGCCATGGGATGAACGTTATTGAAATTGGTGAGAATCGGTCCATGGTCAGACCTAGCCCCCATACAAATTACCCATATGAAATCGACATAAATTGCCATAAGATCCAAATTGTCATATAGATCTTACTCAAATTGGGTTTGTATGCGTTCATTACATCCACTAATGAGTAGTCGAAAAATGATGCCTTTGGCCCCATATAGAGCTGCTTCCCGATCTTCACTTAAATCTATTAAAAAACAAAAATATTGCACTGATTCTTCTCAAATTTTGTTTGTACATATTTTTGCAAAATACAAGAGACTTTACCAAACATGATCAGGATCGGTCCATTTTTGGACCTAGTCCCTTTATAGATATAGCATCCGATATGAACTTTTTCATATCTGCAGCCAAAAAAATTAATAAAAATCCCACTCAAATTTGGTTTATGCTTATTTTCTATGTCCAGTTAGTTGGGCCTAAGAGATAGGGTTTCTAAACGCATGGTATAGGGTATCGTATAGTCGGTCTAGACCGACTATAATTTTCTTACTTGTTTATTTTTCATTTTTGGCTTTTTCACTTTTCATTTCTTATGGTTTATTTTTAATTTTTAATTTTTATTTTTTATTTTTTTTTTTTTTTTTATTTTTCATTTTTTATTTTTCATTTTTTGTTTTTCATGTTTTATTTTTAATTTTTATTTTTCATTTTTTATTTTTCATTTTTTATTTTTGGGTTTTTCATTTTTCATTTCTTATGTTTTATTTTTCTTTTTTTATTTTTTATTTCAAATTTTTTATTTTTCATTTTTCATTTTCTATTTTTTATTTTTAATTTTTTATTTTTAATTTTTTATGTTTCTTTTTTCGTTTACCATTTTACATTTTTTAATTTTCATTTTTCATTTTTCATTTTTTTTTATTTTTAATTTTTTAATTTTCATTACTCATCTTTTATTATTCGTTTTTTATTATTCGTTTTTCA
Source organism: Cordilura impudica (assembly GCA_963682025.1). Taxonomy (NCBI): domain Eukaryota; kingdom Metazoa; phylum Arthropoda; class Insecta; order Diptera; family Scathophagidae; genus Cordilura; species Cordilura impudica. The sequence goes on from CAVMKG010000657.1 coordinate 68,120, forward strand.
TTTTTAATTTCTTTTCATTTTTCATTTTCATTTTTATTTTTTATTTTTCAAATTTCATTTTTTATTTTTTTTTTATAATTTATTTTTTATTTTTAATATTCATTATTCATTTTTTATTATTCGTTTTTTATTTTTTATTTTCCATTTTTCATTTTTTATTTTGTAATTTTCATTTTTTATTTTTCGTTTTTTAATTTTCATTTTTCGCTCTTTATTTTTAATTTTTTATTTTTCATATTTTATTTTTCATTTTTATTTTTAATTTTTTATTTTTCATTTTTTATTTGTGGGTTCTTCATTTTTCATTTCTTATGTTTTATTTTTTATTTTTTATTTTTTTATTTTTTTTTTATTTTTTATTTTTTATTTTTCATTTTTTATTTTTTATTTTTTTTTTATTTTTTATTTTTTATTTTTTATTTTTTTATTTTCTATTTTTTATTTTTTATTTTTATTTTTATTTTTTTTTTTTAATTTTAATTTTTAATTTTTCATGCTTCATTTTTAATATTTTATTTTTCATTTTTAATTTTCTATTTTTCAATTTTCATTTTTTATTTTTCATTTTACATTTTTCAATCTTCATTTCTCATTTTCAAAAAGGTTATTACATATTATAATTTTTTCACCAATACCATCACAAGTCACACCGTTTTTATCTTACGCTTACGCTGATTTTGTGATTGTATTTTGAAATAGATTTTTACGCCCCTGCGCGTCAAAAAGACCTTTTTAGTAAAAGCTACTTTTTTTAAGAAGTATATTTACTCAAAAACGTACACTGACCTCAGAAATAACCTGTCCTAAAAAGTACCTTTCCTATAAAGTAATTTTCATATACAGTACCTTTGCTATAAAGTATCTTTACTCATAAAAGTATATTTTCTTAAATTAGTACTTTTTTAAAGAGGCATATTTTTCGCAAAAAGCAATTTTTTTTAAATAAATACCTTTTTCAAAAAGTAAGCTTTTCTTAACAAGGAACTTTCTTATAAAGTAGCTTTCCTATAAAATACTGTTACGCAAAAAAGTGCCTTTTCTTAAATATATTATTCTTAAAATGTACTTTTTTCATTAAACATTTAATTTTTTAAGAGGAAAATTTTTCAAAATGGAAAGTTTTTAAAAGGGACCCTTAAGTTAATTTTCTAAAAAAGAGTAGCTTTTATTTGAAAGGTATTTTTAATAGAAAGAACCTTTTATCAAAAAGTGCCTTTTCTCAAAAAGTACGTTTTCACAAAAAGTACGTTTTCACAAAAAGTAGGTTTTCTCAAAAACTTCATTTTCTTAAAAAGTAAATTTTTTTAATAACTACATTTTCCTAAAAAATTACCTTTCTTAAAAAATATCTTTACAGAAAAATTGCCATTTGTTATTAAATAACTTTTCCTAAGAAGTACTTTTGCTATAAAGTACTGTTCATATAAAGTACCCCTTCCATAAAGTACCTTTGTTAAAAATGCCTTTTCCTAAATTTGTACTCTTGTTAAAAAGTAGCTTTTTCAAAAACGAAAGTTTTTTCAAGAACTTAATTTCCTAAACGTACCTTTTAGATTCTTTTTTTAACAAGAATCTTTTGTAAAAAATAAATTTTCTTCATATGTAAGTTTTTTAAGAAAGCACCACTTTAAAAAAAAAGTAAATTTCTATTGTAAAAAGCACCTTTTAGACCCGAAACATATAATAGTTTTCATTGAAATGTTCATCTTTAGTCGATGTTCAAAAAATAATTAAATGGAATCGCCCATACGATAATTTTTAACAATTTAACAAACACATTTACAGCTGTCTATGAAGATTTATGAATGTGATATATTTTCTAGTTAGTATGACGTGGTTTTTGTTCTTTTGCTAGTCTAGACAAAAACCCCAAACAAAGCAACAACGCACAAGTTCAACTAGCAGCAAAATGTAAAACAAACTGTAGCAGAATTTTTGCCCAACATATTCAACTAAACACACGCTAGTGGTTTTTCCCCCCACATCTCACTGTTTGAAACATTGGAATATCATATTTTGGTTTTAGTTTTTTTTATCGTGTCTGTGCTGTCGTCGTAGTTGTTGTCGTCGTCGTCGTCGATGTTGTTGTTGTTGCTGTTGTTGTTCTAGCACGTTGTGCGGTAATAGTTTTTTAATATTGTGGTTGCTTTAATGGCTGCTCTGTTTGTTGTGTTGTGCTTGTTATTATTGTTTCATAGCTGTTCTCTTGTAGTTCACGCGTAATTTTTCTGCACTTGAGCTAAAACATAATTTTTTTGTTGTTTTGTTTTTGAGGAAAATGACAAACAAAAATGAAAATTGTGAAAATTTATACAAGAGGCCAATTGTTGAACAAGTACTTAGGCCATTTTAGTTATCTGTTGCAACTCGCTATGAACGGTGCGGTTTAAAATAAAAAATAAATAATATCGTAAATTAATAAATTCATAAAAGAAAAATTATATTTTGTTTTCAAGTTGCGACATTTTGTGGCGCTCTTTTTTTTATTGTGGTGGTGTTTGTTTTTTTTTCTATTCGAATATAAAAGTAAACAATGGCGACACCAGCTGAGCTGGCTCGCCTTATTGACCTGCATTTGTTAGATTTACGTGACCCTGAGCCAAACTGGTCAATAGGCCATTCAAAGGTGGCAGGACGTGGCATATTTGCTACACGCGATATACAACAGGGTGAAGTATTGTTTCGTGAACGTGCATTGGTGTCGGGGCCAACAGCACGTAAAGGTTCTTTGTTGAACACTTGCGTATGTTGTCATAAACTATTGGCGGTCAAGGACTTTTTATGTAAAAATAAATGTACTCTGCCAGTATGTGATAAATGTGCCGATTCAACTGAACATCGCAATGAATGTCAATTATTTCAACGATGGGAACCAATGGACATGCAACGTATATTAGCCAACAGTAAGGCCACGAGTGAACAAAATGGTCTGCATGTAGGCAATGATGTGGAGATGGCAAATGGGAAAATACCAACCGAAGATGTTTGTCCTGTTAATCCCATGTCTCTGCGTCTTTTAACTGCCGTCAGAATATTCTTTCTCAATGACAATCAGAAAGGCTTAATCGATGCCATGCAGGCCAACAGTCATAAAGGTTATCGTCAGGAGATTATAAAGGCCGCTCAATGTTTTCGTAAATTTCCTACTACCGATAAACAATTTATGGATAAACTATTTCGTTATGTCGGCGTTTGCAATACGAATGCCTTTGAGACACCCTGTAGGGTAGGTGATCATGAAACACTTTTGCGCGGTTTATTTCCCCTAACTGCTGTAATGAATCATGAATGCACCCCGAATGCCAGCCATTATTTCGGTAAGACCTCTATGGTTTTGGTAAGAGCGGCTCGTTTTATACCCAAGGGGGCCGAAATAACAACAACATACACGAAAATTTTATGGAGTAATTTAACAAGATGTATTTTCTTAAAAATGACAAAACATTTTATATGTGATTGTGTCAGGTGTAACGACAATACAGTGAGTATTTTTTTTAGCAGCTGCAGTTCTAGACACGAAGACATTATAATTCAATTAGTTGGAATAATATTTAATAAAAAAAATGTTTTTTTTCGTCGTCATAACTAACAAAATTACAGTATATAAGTAAAGGTGGCGCGTGTTTTAAGCAAATCGAATTTTACAACAGTTTTTTTGGTTTTGGATTTCGCAAAAAAAAAAAATTATTATTTAATATGCAATCTAAGCTGTTGAAGGGAACTAAAAGGCTAAATTGAATTTTTTAATAATTAAAAATAGGTTTTTTTCAATAAAGATGATGAAGAAGAAATAAGCATAAAATAAAAATTTTAACTGAATATGGAGCCGTAATTTGCAAAAATATTTAAGCGCAGGATAATTGTTTATGCTTTATTTTTAGTTGATAAATAGTTTGGACTAAACTCAAAATAGTTTTCGCTTTGAAATTTAATGCGTGCTTTTTACAGTAATAAAGCCTTACACCATGATGCGTATGATTGTGTATTTTCGAGTTGCAACGAAAGTCGAAAATTGTAACTGTTGGGGCTCGATACATTTTATTTCACTTTAGGATTATGATACGAATGCCTGATATGCCAAATCGATTAACTGCACTTCACGCTTGATTGATATCTAACTTTTATATTCGAAACAAATTTCTCTAATAATAACGATTAATCAAGTATCATCAACAACCCTTTATTATTAGAGAAACTTTTAGTTATCAATCAAGCGCTTTGGCATTGAAGTTAAAAAAGAAACACAAAGTGGAGTTAATCGTTTTGACAGGTGAGGTATTTGTATATCGGATAATACCTCACACGTATGATAAATTTTACTAAACAAAAATTAATCATACGTCTTGATGTTTTTTCTTAAATTTATGTTTGCTAAATTCTTGACAAAATCACATAAAACACAGAGTTAGTACATCTTTCCCAGTTAAATTACATCCAAGAAAAATTTAAACATATATATCAATATGTGACTATTGTAAACCACATTCAACTATAGCCCTGATCAACGGAAATAAAATAATTGTTATCAATAATATTTTACGCCGGAGAAACTTTGCAAAATTTTATTCACTGAAGTTCATCATTTATTTTTTAAGCAATTTTGCGGTCTTTCGTTTTTAAATACTCAGTTTTTAAATAATCAGTTATTTCTTTAGCGGGGAAAAAAGTTTAGGTGGGGAAAAAATAGAACACGTAAGAATGTCAACTTCTGCTGTGTCGAATCTTTGATAATTTCCATTTGTGTCTAAACTCAATATTATAAACAAGAAAGAAATTTATAGTAGGTCTAGACAGACTATGCGACAGACACATCAAACGTTTAGAGAATTAGTTTTAGGTCTAACTAGTTGGGTATAAAAAAAATCATGTGAGTCCGATCACAGGGGAGACGTATAAACATCTATTATTTACAACTTTTTTATGGACCTTTTTTAAAATCAAACAGAAAGTGTCATTTATGCTCTGCTAATAAAAAAATACTATTATTATTTATTATTGCAACTGGCTAATTTTTAAATTTTCAATTGTCATTTTTAATTTTTCACTTGTCATTTTTCATTTTCAATTTTCATTTTTCATTTTTCTTTTTTCATTTTTCATTTTGCATTTTTCATTTTTCATTTTTCATTTTTCATTTTTCATTTTTCATTTTTAATTTTTTTCAGTTTAATTTTTAATTTTTAATTTTTAATTTTTAATTTTTAATTTTTAATTTTTAATTTTTAATTTTTAATTTTTAATTTTTAATTTTTAATTTTTAATTTTTAATTTTTAATTTTTAATTTTTAATTTTTAATTTTTAATATTTAATTTTTAATTTTTAATTTTTAATTTTTAATTTTTAATTTTTAATTTTTAATTTTTAATTTTTAATTTGTAATTTTTAATTTTTAATTTTTAATTTTTAATTTTTAATTTTTAATTTTTAATTTTTAATTTTTAATTTTTAATTTTTAATTTTTAATTTTTAATTTTTAATTTTTAATTTTTAATTTTTAATTTTTAATTTTTAATTTTTAATTTTTAATTTTTAATTTTTAATTTTTAATTTTTTATTTTTAATTTTTAATTTTTAATTTTTAATTTTTAATTTTTAATTTTTAATTTTTAATTTTTAATTTTTAATTTTTAATTTTTAATTTTTAATTTTTAATTTTTAATTTTTAATTTTTAATTTTTAATTTTTAATTTTTAATTTTTAATTTTTAATTTTTAATTTTTAATTTTTAATTTTTAATTTTTAATTTTTAATTTTTAATTTTTAATTTTTAATTTTTAATTTTTAATTTTTAATTTTTAATTTTTAATTTTTAATTTTTAATTTTTAATTTTTAATTTTTAATTTTTAATTTTTAATTTTTAATTTTTAATTTTTAATTTTTAATTTTTAATTTTTAATTTTTAATTTTTAATTTTTAATTTTTAATTTTAATTTTTAATTTTTAATTTTTAATTTTTAATTTTTAATTTTTAATTTTTTAATTTTTAATTTTTAATTTTTAATTTTTAATTTTTAATTTTTAATTTTTAATTTTTAATTTTTAATTTTTAATTTTTAATTTTTAATTTTTAATTTTTAATTTTTAATTTTTAATTTTTAATTTTTAATTTTTAATTTTTAATTTTTAATTTTTAATTTTTAATTTTTAATTTTAAATTTTTAATTTTTAATTTTTAATTTTTAATTTTTAATTTTTAATTTTTAATTTTTAATTTTTAATTTTTAATTTTTAATTTTTAATTTTTAATTTTTAATTTTTAATTTTTAATTTTAATTTTTAATTTTTAATTTTTAATTTTTAATTTTTAATTTTTAATTTTTAATTTTTAATTTTTAATTTTTAATTTTTAATTTTTAATTTTTAATTTTTAATTTTTAATTTTTAATTTTTAATTTTTAATTTTTAATTTTTAATTTTTAATTTTTAATTTTTAATTTTTAATTTTTAATTTTTAATTTTTAATTTTTAATTTTTAATTTTTAATTTTTAATTTTTAATTTTAATTTTTAATTTTTAATTTTTAATTTTTAATTTTTAATTTTTAATTTTTAATTTTTAATTTTTAATTTTTAATTTTTAATTTTTAATTTTTAATTTTTAATTTTTAATTTTTAATTTTTAATTTTTAATTTTTAATTTTTAATTTTTAATTTTTAATTTTTAATTTTTAATTTTTAATTTTTAATTTTTAATTTTTAATTTTTAATTTTTAATTTTTAATTTTTAATTTTTAATTTTTAATTTTTAATTTTTAATTTTTAATTTTTAATTTTTAATTTTTAATTTTTAATTTTTAATTTTTAATTTTTAATTTTTATTTTTAATTTTTAATTTTTAATTTTTAATTTTTAATTTTTAATTTTTAATTTTTAATTTTTAATTTTTAATTTTTTAATTTTTAATTTTTAATTTTTAATTTTTAATTTTTAATTTTTAATTTTTAATTTTTAATTTTTAATTTTTAATTTTTAATTTTTAATTTTTAATTTTTAATTTTTAATTTTTAATTTTTAATTTTTAATTTTTAATTTTTAATTTTTAATTTTTAATTTTTAATTTTTAATTTTTAATTTTTAATTTTTAATTTTTAATTTTTAATTTTTAATTTTTAACTTTTAATTTTTAATTTTTAATTTTTAATTTTTAATTTTTAATTTTTAATTTTTAATTTTTAATTTTTAATTTTTAATTTTTAATTTTTAATTTTTAATTTTTAATTTTTAATTTTTAATTTTTAATTTTTAATTTTTAATTTTTAATTTTTAATTTTTAATTTTTAATTTTTAATTTTTAATTTTTAATTTTTAATTTTTAATTTTTAATTTTTAATTTTTAATTTTTAATTTTTA